>JAWQRJ010000369.1:0-22066 GCA_033557515.1 Diorygopyx duplodentatus | reverse complement strand
GTTAACAATGCGATTAGCCAATCAGGTTAGAGAATTTTGAATTTTCAAATTTGAATTGTCCAATCAGATTGCTTAACAACGTTGTTAACTTAACATGAAGTTAACAATGCTTTATACAACTGGGCCTTATAATAACTTCAAATGCTGTTAGTAGATACTCACTCATTTGTTTTGAAACAAGTGATTGTCTATGAATCATGCAACGTGTCCAAATTGCACCACCTTTCGAACTACTAGCGTTTTTTCCTGCCATAGATGGAGCTCCATCTATGCATACATAGCCCAATAGAGTTTTTCAACGGAATGTCATTTTCATTAAAGAAATTATCAATCATATTAAAAACTTCGCTTGCTGTAAACACATCTTCTCTAACATTAGTTTGGACAACATATCTTACATATGCAATCAAATGTGCATCTTTAAGTACATCTATTGCTTCACCCATTTGCAACAATAAATAAGAGTTTTAGTTTTTCTATTAATTGATCGCAAAGATTTTCAGAAATATCGGAAATCATTCCCACCCTATTATCTGCAAGTGGATTTTTTTTGTTCGGTGTATTCAAATATGATATTTTGGTAATAGCTGCATGCACCCCTTACAACAATTTTATGCCCCCCTAAGGGGGCGCGCCCCACAGGTTGGAAACCACTGGTTTAGCTCCTACCAAATACACATGAATGGGACACCATTCATCGTTGATTCTATGAAGAATCATATTTTATGTTCTTATCATATACTATATTTATCTATTTATAAAGAAAAATTGTTTAAATTTATGGAATTCATTTTGTAATTCATCATGGATTTGCTAAGTAACCATTAAGTGCTAATAGTGAAATAGCAAGAGAGATCATATAGAATTCCTATACATTAAAAAGAGATAAGATTTGCAAATGAATCTATAAACCAAACAGTCCTTGAATTGATAGACTTTCAGAGGACCATCACGACCTTATTGCCACCATCAAAAGAAAGAACAACCATCATCGTAGGTCTTCCTACGACGCGGTGCCGCGGTTATGTTAATTCTTCGGTATGGAATATTTATTTTGTTTTCGTAGTTGTCTAACTAACTGTTGTCTGCACGCGCTTCGCTAACGATGGCTCATGGCTTTGAGCGTTTCTCCTAAGATCTATTATCATATTAGATCTATTATCACATTATATGCCGTGTGCCCCATCTAACGGGAATAAAATCAGTAAAATGGTTAAAACGATGTTTTAAAAGTAGGCACTTTTTGTTATAGGTTATAAAAATGTTGCGCCATCTGCGTAATGGCTGTGACGTCATCGAGTACTTTTTTATATGACATTTTTTATGGATTGGTTAGAGTTTAGCTGTCCTAAGACGGCCTGCAATTACGGACATGGGTTCCCTTAGAAAATTTAACAGATTTCACTTGTTATTCTTGCCTTCATAAAAATGCGGTGTTAGATCTGGTGATCCAGCTGGCCATTCACAACACGTTATCCAAGTATGTCCTAACTGTAAGGGCATAATGTGCAGGTGAACCATCTTGCTGGAACCAATTCCTTGGATCGCGTAGATCAGGTTCCGCTTCGTTTGGGAACATAACAACAAGGGATGGTACTAATCCAAACCGTAAGAAATCCAAATGCCGTTCACCATTTAAATTTACCTGGGGTATGACCTTCTATCATCTAATGCGGATTCTCGGTCGCCCTTCTGGGCGACGGCAGTTATGTCTGTTTATTTATTTTGTATGAACGGTACGGCCGTTCATACGAAATGTTGATTCAGCAGAACAAATGATGTCCTTCACAAAGTTCAGATTTGCATTGCAGGAGGACTGCAATGAAAATCCGTACCTCACAAAATTGAGCACGGCGATCAGAATCATCGTCTGACAATTCTTGAACTAGTTGTACCTTAAAAGGGTGGTACTTCCCCTTATGGAGAATCCTGCCTACCGAACTCCTTCCAACATTATAATCTAATGTAACCTTTGATAGTGATGAACTCCTGCATTGCCAGAAGTACGTATAATTGGGTGTCTACACAATCTTTTAAACTACTATCCAATCCATACAAAAAATTTACGATGCAATTTACGATGCGTTTTTTTCAAATTTTCTTTCATAACCATTTTACTGATTTCTGATCTATTACAGTTAGAATTTTATACTTTTGTAATAGAGATTTGTAGTGACTGAGTTGTGTTGCAAGTTCAATTGCGCGGACAGCTTTCTTTTGTAGTTGTAATACTATTCTTGTGTGCGCAGAATTTCCCAACAATGGAAGGCCATAGATCCGGCCATTGAAGAGGTATTACACGGCGAATAACAATACAAAGATTACATTCGGAAGGTTAATAAAATCATATTAACGAACCAAGAAAAATGACAACTCGAAACTAACAAATCAGATACTATACTATGTTCAGCGAACAGATGGAATGATCACGTTCTGTTCACGTGTCTATTTAGTGCCGCCGAAGTCAACAGCCCCGTTTACACGATAACGCAAAGTTTTTGGATGCAAAATATGAAATGATATAACTTATATTAAAGAAGTAAAACAATTCGGCTAACAACTATGCATCTACATATTAGGGATTTTTATATTGTGCTCTACATTACGTCATATATATTACATTGCGTTACCTCTACATTACGTTATATTATGCTCTACATTTTAAGACGAACAGGTTGCCCTAAAAATCCTCCAGGAAGCTTCGTGAGGTGATTAATTATAAACTTAATTATTGTATCGCCAGAGGGCCCTTTACCTTTATCTCTACCTCTAAATTATATATTTATTTCATAATCTTTGTTTTGATAGATACCAAGAAATTGACGAGGAAACGTTTCTGGTGTTCTTTGTTTAAGGCGATAAATATAACAGTTTAGCTGAAAATCAAATAAGACACTAACAATTTCGTGGGTCCATTATAAACTTAATTATTGTATCGTCAGAGGGCCTTTTACCTGTAACACTAAATTATATTTTTTCCATAATTTTCTTAACAATACAAAAATGCTGAATATCGACTTTAAAAGTTATAATAAATGAATCAAAATATCAATAAGACACTAAAAATAAATTGATTAATATTTGGATTCCTATCAATCAGGTGACGTAATTAAAATATTAGATGAAATACTATACTCTTCTGATCTTTTTTATTAATTATATTTGCAGCCCTATATGTTTCGGAAAATTACTGTCTCCGCCCTCAGGGATATCTATAATATCATTCTTTATTGCTAACAATAATTATATTATTATGGTATTACTATATTAAACAATCATGTAACATGTCCCAACTTTAATTTAATATTTGTTTACTTGTCATCAAATCACTGTGGTGTAACTGTTTTTGTCCATCATTATTTTTGTTTATTGTCTTGTTTTGATTAATCTGTCTCCTAAAAGATTTTATTTCATTATGTTAGCTAATTTATTATATTTTTCATTAATTTCTTACTTTTTAATGTGTTGGTTTTCCTTGTTTTTTTTTGTTATGCCTTCCATTATATTGTCTAGGGTTGGATCGTATTTTCTTGCCCTTTAATGAATTTTACCAATTTCTGCAACTATAAGATTCTTCTTTAACTCTTGGTATGTTTCACTTGTGTGCTTTTTATGATATTATGTGGATCTTGTTCATATCTATTCTTCGTTCAGTTCTATAATTGCGCAAAAGATAATCCAAATGTTATATTTACATCAATTTATGTACTCAATTATGTTTTATATTAATTGGCAATTATTACTTCCTCATTCAATGCTTATTATTAAATGTTATGGCCTTTTGTATAAATTTGTCTTCTCGTTTCTATTGTCTATGTTTACAGGCTACGCTGGTTCTATCAAAATATACCAACATTTAAGGAAACAGATTTAAAATTCAATTGATTTATTCCTGATATGATGATATTACGTTATATTTATTTGGAATTTAATTATTTAAATAGTTATTATAATATTACAGTTATTATAATTTATGCATGGCAAAAGAGTTATATTTCATTCTAAATGTTGTATTTTTCAGCTTGCCGACTATCTTATTAAGACGCATTATCCATAACAATTGCCGCATTGTCCTCCAAAGTTGGTAAAATATTTTGAAACCATTTCCCACTTTTTTTTGATTCAAACATTAGTCATTCTGAAGAAATCCATCTGCAGATCTCATGTGGACTTATTATTCCACATATATCTCCCCCGTTTTCCTGATGCATTTTTTTAGCCGGTAGTTACACCATCTACAAAAGTGTCTCGTGGATTCTCTAGGGCCATGTCGACCCATACTCTTTTTACAGTATATCCAACATTTATTTCTCATTATCAGTTAGATCCCACTGGTACAAAACTTGGCCTGTGCTAAACCGACCTGTGCCGAAAATTATCTGCTAAGTGGGGAGAGCCCTTCGACCAATAGGATAAGAGCTTTCAGAAATCACGTGAAGACCACGCAAGTTTGTTACTCCAGCAGTTGGGTGAACATAGTATAATAGTCAACAACAGTCTCTTTATATGCCCATCATTTGTTCAGGCCAATGTCGATCATCCGTTTCGTTGACCGGACGATGGAGAATTGGTTATACGATAACACTCCCGCCCTTAATACATCGGCTCGATCAGTGGAGATCCTCTTCTGACGCCTCTCCTCCGATCGGTCGGCGAGCCACAAACGACGTCATTCGTTCCTCGGCGGCCCAGAGAACTGGTTGCTTCTCTTCAAGCATAATTTCTACAATCTGAATTGCAGCTGGCAGAATGAGCTCTCTTCCCCAATAATGTGTTTTCTTGCATCTGGCTATTTGATATGCAACTTTGTAAGAATCGAGTAAAACTGTTTCATTTATAGACAAAGTTTTTTTTAAAAAGAGATGTTTGCTTTTCATAAGATTTTAATTTAGCAACGAAGAACAGTAAATAAATATCTCATAAGTTTGATCAATTCCATGCGATCTCATAAATCATTTTTCTTGAATTAAACGTCTAACTTCCCATGTTCGTGACACATTCGCGTTGAACTTTTCGTTGTGCAACTTTGCGGGGACGGTTGGGCATCCGACTTTGATATCTATGAAAACTTTTCTGCCATATCTATGTCTACGCAAAACCAGGTTCAAACGTAAATAGACCGAACGACTAATTTCGCCCACGACAGCAGTGACGTCACAACCGTATCGTCTGCTTGATGGTGGGATGACATGCACATGCATGCCGTCGTCATTCCTTCGTCTGTAGGACGAATGACGAACTGGTACCAGCAGATGCCTGTTAAATGAAATACGGATCCCCTCCACAATTCAATTACGTAAACGATGCACCGTTATTGCAAAATAAACACCTACAGTTATTAAATCTGAAGCGAGTTATGAAGTCCTTTATTCAGTTTATAAGGCCAAATGAGTTAAGTTTAAAGAATCACATTCACATCTGAATCACATCATTCTATGTCTAGGATTCCATATTAGTCAATAAAAACCAGAAAAACCAGAATTTGGCATTCATATAATTGGCTTCCCCAAATGTGTTAAACATAAAAGATGACACCAATATAAAGAAAAATCTTATTGATGTGAAGGTAAGCAAGTCATCCTAAGAATATAGGGCATATAGAAGGTGACAACTGGAGATTCTGTACTGAAGCTAAAGAAACAACAAAATATACACACTTAAGAGAACGTAGGGGTCACAATTCATTACCCCACATTATTTGTGCTCTCGTCCCACTTCCAGTACTTAACAACTAACTATTATAGTTATTCAACATTATGCACAGCTGTAAATTACGTACTTCTTAACATACTCTTTGAAAGAAATTTTATAATCGCTCCAACAAACCAATCTGAATTGAAAATTAAAGTACCGGTACAATCAACCTAGATACTTGAAACATAATTGCGCTAGTGTTCAGAGCAGAATCTAATTGCAATCTTCGATCGGGTATATGACGTTTGATTAGCAGGTGGAGGGTGTTGTAGACGTGAGAATGAAACGTTTACGTAATCGAAATTGGATGAACCGTCACAGTATTAACTAGCACTCCTTGTACCAGTACCGCCAGTGCCATTGTACGTATTGAAATTGAAGGAACAAGTGCTAAAGTCGATAATGAAAATACTATTGCATGTTGTGACGTTGTTGGTACGTTATGAACCATCTGAAAATGGTTTTTGAAACGACTTTTAAATCTTATCAACAGTTAGTTGATCTACTAGATCCATATAATATTATAATAATCATAATCTAAATAATATTTCCATATTATTTATCGTATCAAAAAATTTCGAGCGAAAATATTGTAGATATCAAAACATTCTGTAGGATATAGATAATAAAAATATTTTTTACTTTGCACTAGTTTCGAGATGTGTACCAAGGTTGTATTTTTTAACATAGAAACCATAGTTGATTTTGATATTATTTGATTAGTTGATTTTTTCCTTTTCCAACGATATAAGGTTCGGGGTATTTATCTTTCATAGTTTAGGAGATATGAAGAAAAATCATATACTACACAGATTTTAACTCACATCACACTATCCATGATTAAGAACTATCTTTTGTTGTCAAAGCAAAAGACTGCGTATTTGGTATTTATTATCTTTAGAGATATAAAGAAAAAAGATTTTCTGAAAAAACAGTTCTTCTGAAATTGCAAAAAAAATGAAACATGGAAGCAATAAATATGGTAACAATGAACATGGAAGCAATAGACATGGTAACAGTAAACACGGTAAAAATAAACATGATAACAATAAACATCTTTTGTAGGAATATTTTGTCCTACAAAAGATGTTTAATATGGCGCCCGTTTACTTCTAAACATGCGGTAACACGCTTTTCAACACTTCTTCTACAATTCATACTAACGGAGTTAAAAGCCTGGATGACACTTTGTTGCAAATCGTTAATAAACGAACCTATTAAACGGTTACCCCAAATGCCGCACCACAGTTAAATCCAAATCGTTGGAACTTCGGATTTTCATTTTTCCAATAATCGTAATTATTGCCATTGTAAATGCCGTTGTTTGTAAATCGACTTCCATCACTCCAAAGAATTTTATTAGGAAAAGTCAAATCATTTGCAATTTGATCGAGAACCATCTACATGGTAACTCGCCTTTCATAATCAGTTTCCTTCATTACTCGGCATATCATTGGTTTGCAGGGGTGAAATTTATTTTTCTTTAAAATGCGATGCACGGTATTCCTTGTCATACCGCGCTCAGTGGAGATTTTTCTTAATGAGGTGGTAGGCTCAATATTAACCACGGTTAGCACATCTATTTGGGCATCTTCATTTTCTTTTTGGTATGTTGCAGAACGGACTGCAGTAAAGCACCCACCTTCTCGTAGATTTTGCTCGAATCTGCGAAACAAGTCCTATGAGGCTGCTTTCTGTCGGGGTATAAATTTAAATATCCATTTACTGCCGCAGTTGAATTTCGATTGCACCTTATAGGTAGGTAACAAACATATCCGTTTTTCATAGTTTGAAAACGCCATTATCAATGTAGAATATGAATAATTGACGGCAACTACAGCTTATGACACGAGAGTGGTGTAACAATATTATTGACAGACGTGTAGTCATTTGTTTCAATCATGGATAGTGTGATGTGGGTTAAAATCTGTGTGGATATGATTTGTCTTCATGTCTCTTAAACTATGAAAGATAAATAGCTCGAAGCTGATATCGTTGGAAAAGGAAAAATCAAGTAATTTAATAATGTCAAAATCAACTATGGTTTCTATTTAAAAAAAATACAACTTTAGGTCACATCACGAAACTGGTACAAGGTAAAAATATTTTTATTATCTATCCTACGGAATGTTTTGATATCTACAACTTTTTCCCTCGAAATTTTTTTATACAATAAATAATATGGAAATTAATTCACATTTGAAGAAAATGACGATTTTCAGTATTTTCAGGATATCTAGTAGGCGATTTTTTGGAAAAACAAAGGAAGGTCTGAACAACTTAGATAAACACCCCCATATGGTTCCATTTAACCGAGTCTGCAGCTCTTACCGTTTCCAAGATACCAATGGTGAGCATCGAATTTAGGACACATGTATATTATAGTTTTCGAGTTGCTTTACAGTAACGCAAAAATTAGCCCAACTGGTTCAATAAATATTACTTTGTGAACTGTAAATACAATTTAAGTATTTATGATACATTACAACCTTAAAAGATCAAGCACTTAATGCAGTGGTTGTGCCCCCCTTCAATTTTCGTAACAATGTATTTTCACAAATACTGCCCTGATATTACAATTTATTTAATGAATTAGAAAACAATATACCATATTTTATATAAAATAGTTTTTATACATCAACAAATATTTATTTATTATAAGTATTGATAATTTTACTACATTTAACAAACCATACAAAATTACAGAAAAAAAAATACATGTTTTATTCAACTTTAATGCAATATTAATGCGATTGTTGGGCTTGTTTTTGAGCGTAAATTTTCTCAAACTGTGGTGTTATTGAAGATATCGCTGTTCTTGGTTCATTTTCAATCACTAAACGGGATCGATACTTTTTCTTTAACACGGTACAGCAGAAAACCCAGTCTCAATCTTTCTTTACTGGCAGCCAAAACGTAACAATATTATTTTCTTGGTCAAACATCTGCTTTAATATGCTGTCATAAGGCGATTATGATTTCTTGTTTTGATGTCGAAAGTCCAAAAGCTTCATACTTCTCAATCAAAAACGGATTTCTTATCCATTCATATTTCGACATGTCTTTAATATAAAACAAGAATTGCTTCAATAGACTGGTCAAGTGATTATTAATAAAAACTTTAGTTTCATCTATTTCATCTGCAGAAATAGAGTTATTTTAAAATTGGGAAACATGTCAAAATTATTATTTTTCAAATTTGTTATCCAGGTTTCCAATTTTTTCATAAATGCAGTCTTTCTGCATTTTTCTGCAACCTTGTCTTTCTGCATCAGAGCATGAATTTGAGACCCTTGCATTGATTTATTTAAAGTACTGAGTTTTTCAAAAATATCCACTAAATACGCAAGTTTTACAAGAAATTTTCTGTCATAAAACAAGTTTGCTTCATCTCTGTTATTATCAGTAAGAAATATTGCAATCTCTTCTTTTAATTCAAAAATCCTTCGAAGTATATTGGAACGAGAAAGCCAACGTACCTCAGAATAATATATTCTTCTTATAATATATTTATTATAGGAAGTGCTCTATATTCTGCACCCATGTCATCACACAATTTTGCGAAAATCCTTCTTCTTAACGGACTGTTTTTGATAAAATTTACACATCTTATAATAACTTCAAATGCTGTTAGTAGATTCTCACTAGTTTTAGTTTTTCTATTAATTAATCGCAAAGATCTTCAGAAATATCGGAAATTCTTACCACCCTTATGCAAGTGGATTTTTTTTGTTCGGTGTATTCAAATATGATATTTTGTTAACATCTGCATGCCCCCCTTACAACAATTTTATGCCCCCTAAGGGGGCGCGTCCCACAGGTTGGAAACCACTGATTTAACACATCAGTTAAAAAATATGAAAACTTCTGAAATTAATGAGACGTTTTATGAAATATAACTTAATAAAACTTCTGAACAAACTTCTAACGACATTTTAATCCCGCCCTGAAAACTGAACTGTTCCTTCTTGCAATTTCTACTGTTAATCCTTATCATTCTAATTGATAAGCACGATTACCTTTGCTTCTTTTCTTTTACTTAACCTCACCGAAGTTTCGGCGGCAAAAATACAAAAATCTCTAATTCTATCAGGAATCCACATATAGCTGTAACTGTCGTGGGCTGTCAAGTATAAAAAGCAAACGCTCCTCGGCAGCTTTTAAACTTCACGCATGAACAGACTCGCTGTCCCGTCAGAATAACATAACATCATCCTGGAGGGCTGGATCGCGCCCCCGCTCCCCAGCTCGACTCGTCTCTCCAGTTTTATCATACAATGCCATATTTATTTTGATCTCCAAAATAGAAAGCCATTACGAGAAATTTGTGAAGTGGATTCCGATATTCGATTATATTATTCCTCCGCGGAGTCCTCCGAGCTTTTTGCTCTGAACCTGTCTCTGTCTCTATTTGCCTGGCATCTCTTTCTGGGGGCTGACTACGCCAAGTTTGCCGTTTTGCGATACGGCTTAGGAAGATCCACTGTGCGTTAATAAAAATATCCGGATAAAACAGCTTTCTTAGATCTTTATTTTGAGGTACTTTACAGAAGTTTATAGAAACTATCTAATAATCGGAGGCTCAATTAATAGATCTACTTGAAACGGGTTGAAAATGGGTCAACAATGATGTAACAATTATGGGGGTTCAAAAATTTAAGACTTCAGAAACCAGAGTATTAAGCGTTATGAGAATGAATCCAAAATAGCATTATTTTGGTGTCAACTTTTGGTCAAAAAAATCTAAATACAAAAACTTACCCTTCCCTTATTTCAAAAAAAAGAACACCTTTAAAAAGAAAAACATCCGAAATTCAAAGGCTGGCGAATTCTTACGAAACCTTCAAGAATGCAAATCTAGTATTTTTTTACCCTAACGAAGGCACCCTCGCTTTTTTCACCCCCTCGAGCAACAGAGCAACTGCCCGAGCAAATACTCGTCGTCTCACCATTCACCTCCGGTATCCACTAAGCTGACTACGCGCTTGACCCGCTAAGATCTTCCCTCTAACTCGAAAAAAAATCTATAATGGTGTATATGTGTATATAAGATATGCTAGTTAGACGGAAGAAAAGAAGTTTTGATTGCTTCTCTCTCGCGCCTGCCCGAATATTGATTAAACTTTTTTCAAGGGAGGGAGGTCGAATTCAGAGCGAACACTTCAGGTCGTCAGAAAAAAGGTGATGCGATCTTCGCCCTCCAGAGGCGTTCTAACGACCTCTGAAGGTCGGTAATTAATTGGTAATTGAAATCTAATGAGAATCGGGGATTTTTTGGTCCGGAAATACTTTTTAATTTGGAGGGTGCTAATGATTTCATTAGGAAAGAGTTTTTTTATGAGCTTGATGAAAATTTAATGATTAGTCGACAAAAAGGCAAGACTATCTATGTACAGACGAAGATCGAAGGATGCCAAGCTTAAATAAAGCTTTTGAACAATATTTGTAATTCGCTGTCAATAGATTTGAGAAATTGCCAATCAATTGAAATTTGAGTCCCAATAGAAATTTTGAAGAAAAGAAGATTTCCTTAAAGAAAAATGAAACCCAGAAGCAATGATAGCACAAAAATGTTTTGATCTATTAGTTTATTTTTCAGTTTCTTTGCTTTTTTATCGAGTAACTTTTGTTGAGCAAAAAGTACAAAAATTCCACGTTGAGTTCAAATAAGGTTTGATTTTAAATTTCAATAAAATACAGTGAATACTCCTTATTAATTGTAATATATAATCAATCGAGGGCCTAATTCGTATAAAGTAAATTTGAATAATTGCGAAACATGAGATATTAAAACAGGTTATCACAAAAATAAAATGAGATAGAAAGTACTTACATTACTTAAAAATTATAAAATTATGAACAAACTTCACGTATTTTGCTTAATTTAGTCGGGATAATAAAATTTAAAAGGGACCAAGTGATCCCTAGCCACTTTACGTTACGCCACTTTAAAATAATTAATATGCATAAATATTATAGTATAATTCGTTGTATGAATTACAGAAATGCATTAAGTGTAGAAATTAATATGTTAATGACTATTACTAAATTTGATAATTTGTACCGAGTGCATAAGATTATAAATTACTGTAATTATTTCAGTACAACTGAATTAATTATATCATACATTTGAATAATTGTTTGAAAGTTAGATCTGTTTTCAAAGCATGTTATAGCTTAGCTTAGCTATAACATACATTAAGCTTAGCTTAGCTATAACATACTTTAAGCTTAGCTTAGCTTTTTCTGTTTCTAAGGCTACAAGTTTTAAGTTTCTAAGTTTCAGTTCGTAATTTATTACATTTTCGTTTTTTATTATATTCGTGAATGAATACTACTACATCATGGTTTTCGTGTTTATACCCATGTTCGTAGAGATATTTATCAAGTTCTCAAGTTGTTTTGTCTCGTTTGTGCTCTTTTATCCGAGTGTTCAAGCTGCCGCCTGTTTCGCCAATATACACGGCATTGCAGTCTGAATTTTAATGTATTAAAACGTATTACATTAAACTCCACTGCTATTCGATATGTTACTTTTTCATTTGGCATTTGTAAATATGTTTCTTAGAGTGACTTTCTTAGAATAAAAGTGTATTATTTTTCTTTAAAACTTTGTTGATAGGGTGTAAGTTAAAATTATTATAAGGTAGTTGAATTATAAATGGTTACTTATATTTTCGGACTTTTTTTGTTAACGAATTTGTGTATTAGGTTTAGGATTTCTTTCTTTTTCATAATTCATTAGGAGATATGGCACAAAGTCACAATAAATGTTTTAATTTAATTTTACGTGAAATTTAAGATAACATTTACACATGGATCTTCTACCATCAAGGTCTCTTCGAAACCTACCAACAAGCTTGAAATTTCGATTAAATTCCGTGACTTACTATCTATGACCCTGCAACGTAAACCTGGCTCCCAAAAATTGGATTCTGTGAAGTTAGGACCTAAACGATTGCTAAAACCTTTGTTTGAAAGAAACTTGAATATTTGTTCTTGCGTTAAAATTTGTTTGTATAATAACCAAAGTCAAGTGTTAATTTATCGATAAAATATTGTTGTACAGTTCAAAAATGTTTGGTTAACGTTATCATGAAAGTGATATTATTAATTATTAGTTACATTAATATCATTAATAAATGTTAATCAATTTACTTGAATTAATTAATATTTATTCCTATAGCAAAACGTATTGCTGTATTCAAAGTTGAATAAATAAATTGGTAAAATACGCAAAAATTAAATTTATATATATTTAACATATATAAATTATATTTAAAGTATATATTTATTATTTAAATTATATTATTTGATTGTACTATTTATATTATTTTATAAATATATTTATAGTAAAATAATCTACAAGATAAATGCTCCATCCTACCATTAGAATTTTTATACATTTTGAATAGTATTAGTTTGTGCCGCAGTGACATTAAAATTTTACAAATTTATATAAGAAAATTCTAAGCATCACTCCCAAGAATAAGATTTCTACAAAATCAGCGTTTTTGTGGTGAGTCTAAATGTGCACATAGAAATTACGTTTCTCCTATTGTTTTATTATGAAAAAAAAACTAAATATACAAAAAACACACTTAACATACAAAAAGTTTGCATATTCGATGATTTGGCTCGATTTTTACTCCTACTTTAATTCACTATATCCTTGAGTCTATTTATTCAAAAATTTGTTCATTATGGTATTTTATCGGAATTAATGTACCTTTCAATCGATTATATATGTCTAAGAATTGGATTATTAGGTTTCGTTGTATCAGTGGTTCCATAACAGCAGCCTAAGTGTAGAAATACCACTGGAAAAACTTACTATTTGAATTGCGGACCACTAACTTTATATTTTGTACTTATTTTTATTACTGTTTATCAGTCAAAGCTGAGATTAACAAACTTTTGTGGTCTAGTACTTGCCAGTGGTGCAAAAATACGTTAAAAGCCTTTTATCAATTTTAAATTGCATTTCTAAAACATAATATTCCGTTTGTAATAAAATTTAAAAAAAATTGCATCAATTCACTTTGAGGTTAACCATGTTATGGAAAATCATCTAACCGTAGATGATTCTTCATAACAAATAATGAATTTGCTTTATAATGAATTTAGTTGCGTTTGTAATTTCACCAATCCGAAGGCGCAAGAAAGTTAAAAATTTTAAACCCAATTATAATTTTAAAATTCTCAAGATAACAATAACTTTTTTAACATGAACAATATTTTTAAATGAAGTTACATCGTACGTTTTCCGTTTTAAGTTTTTATTCATTCCAAATTTTGTTTCAAAACATTCGCATCTTAATGTTATAATACGCATTATTTAATATAATATTTTCAAGTTTTACATCTATAGCTATTTTTGTTGAGTGATGCTCAAAGCTGCTGTCAGCTACTCTATTACTTTAGACCATAATCAAATCATTTTTCAAAATTACTTTATTAAGTTCTCTAAAAATAAGCATTTCTGCATAAGCAAAGTAAGCATAAACCAACTGAGAAATATATTACCTTCAACAAAATTAATTTACTGTTACTATCGGTGTTATCTTGAGTTATATGAAACGCTATCAACTGACAATACGCGAAATTTCATACCAACAGCTGATTTTCTTTTCAACAGCATGAGATGGTAATTTGCGATAAAATGCGAATTATAATTCAATTTTAATATAAATAGGGTTGAAATAGAAACTAATGGTCATGGCGTTTGGATAACGTAGACATTTTTTTCTTTTATCGCAAGGATTTTCTTTAAAATGTTTGTTATACATGAAACAGTTAAAAATTTATTCGATTCATTTTAGCAATGCAAGTAGTGTCGTTGTCTTTATTGGTAACTGAAGATTTACTAATTAATTCAAAATAAATCGAATATTACTATATCGAAACAATATTGTAGTTGGGTTGGGTTGGGTTATACCTTAATTTTTTTTTTTAATTTGCCTTTGTTTTTTTTTAATCCAACGCAATCATTGGCGCCTTGGATTGGTTTTGGTCGTTATTTGCTTCTTTTAAGTTCTGATCTCGAATTGTCCAGTCAACTTCTCATGAAACTTTTCTCTTTGTCAAGAAAAGTATTATGCATTTTCTTATAATTTTCCATGTAAAAGTGCAATATAAGTAAACAATAATAATTTCAAGTGCATGTTTAAGAAGTAGGCATTAATACATTTAATTCTTACTACACATTACAAAACATGTCAACAAACTACGAATTAAGGAGCGCACATTATTCTGATAACTATACAGTGCCTTAGAAAGCACTGTAAATTCATTTCTTCACCATAAATGTAATGTGTAACTTAATTATTACTTAATGACGTAGTACAAAAATAATACATGATGAAACGGATATAATTTAATTTGTAAATTTATAATATTGTTATAATAACGTGCTGAAATTACAATTTCAGAGTACAATTTCATCACGTATTACATTTGGTCACTTGCTAGGTTCCCCAAAAAAATTATTTTGCAACTTTTAAGGCGAAATTTCTCAATAATTAAAAAACGCAAATTGCAAAACTTTGTATACACCAGCGTGCAATTCGGTATACACAGAAATTTCATTCCGTAACGCTGCTGCAGAAGGGACCCTCCCGGTTTTTTTTTCGGAGGGTAAAAAACAAGGGTGGGTAGCTCGAGGGGTGCAAAAAAAATGAAGGGAGATGTTTTTTATGAATGCGCGATTGCATTGTGACGTCACATCGACCGGTGCATGAGGGAAATCAATCAATACGTTCGATTTTTGCCTTTGGCCCATTACCCCAGGTCTGGGTTAGGCGCAACCACCAGGCAGGCATTAGTGCCACTTTTACCTTTACAGTGCTTGGTGCAATGCGTTGAGATTTTTTTAGTGAAGAAATTTATTAATGATGTATATGTTGAGGTAATATATATATTTTTGTTTTGTTTTTAAATTAAGTATTTTCGTTTTTGTTATTTACAAATAAGTAAGTAGTTTTTTGATTAAAGATTTCCTGCTCTATACTATATAACAGTAAATATAAACTTAATAGCTTAAACATAATTCTTCCTTCCAACTACTTCTCGTCTTACATCCATTAATTTCGTTTGGAAAGTATTTAAACCATTAAGAAAGTCATAGTCTCCATACTGAAATAGATGACCTGTTGAAAAGAAAACTCTGAAATACTTTTGTGATACTTATTACGAAAATTAGATCGACCTGCACAGACTCCTCCAAAATCAACCAACTATGTCAAAAGTTAAGAAACTCATTTTAGCAATGAAGATATATAAAACCAAAAAGGTGTACAAAAATAAAATAATAGTGCTTACGCAATTTTCAGCTAAAAACAGTATTAGTAGAGTATACTCCATTCAGGGTATACTCTTCAGCATTTATTTTAATGTTAGGTTTCTTTTGATTTGAAATGAGTTTTTAAGTCCCGATGGATTAATTTAAAAATGCTTAACAATGCCAACATACGGTAAAACTAACAATATTGAAATTTATTCGCTTTTCCGCTCCAAAATTCCATGCTGACAAATCTAAACCTTTATTGCGTTTACTTGTTTTTTTTTGCTGAAATTCGTGAACTCACTACAACTCACTAAAAGAAACGGAAAAAAAGTTAAATACAAAAGTTTCGTATTTTGTTCCTTTGAATCCGAATCTGCAATAAAAAATTGAGATTCCCGTTTGAGATTTGAAAGTTACCCCCTAAATATATCCCCCAATATCTGTCCAAAATATTGGACAGATATTGTAACCTTATTTTGTCTAAGTCCTCTAAGCTTTACGGTTTACAAGGTATGAACGTCAAAACGGAGCAGAAGACTTGTGAAAAATTTCTATTAATACAACTTTACATTAATAGTGTGGGTATTAATTAATTAATATTCGCAATTAACGCGATTTTAAATTAATTAAAAACTAATCGCGCGAAAATTAAACCTGAAACGGCCATCCGCCCCGTCGATTCCGACTGAAAATTGTAGTTTCCTAGTGGCACTAGCGGGGATTCATATCGGCCTCGAGGGGGGCGGTGGCGCCCCCGCGCCCTCGTCCGCCGCCCCTCCAGCGGAAGGTGAGATGAGGGCAGATGTAATCGATATGAGAGAAAGAGAGAAGTGTCGCGCTGATTAGCGCCGACAGTAGACCGTGGGCGGTCCGGCGACGCCGTGACGTCACGACGTCTGTCTCGCCTCCCCCCGCGCTTCGAGCGCGAGAGCGACGCCTCGCCTACAAAATGGATACTGCGCCGCGGCGCGCGGCGACGCCGGCCAAATGAACGGCGCCTCCATGCGCAGTTAATCGGCAACCTCCTTCAAACATCATTAAAAACTTTGAAGACCGGAATCCGTTAACACCAGGCGTTCGTTCGATTTTTTTTTTGCTTTGCTTGTTTTGCTTCCGCAGGCGCCTCCTTTGCTCTTCTGGTCCTTTTACATGAAGGCAGCTTACTGCGATGCAAGAGAATGGGGGATGGATTTAAACTTTTACCGTCTGAGCGTTTGAACTTCACGCTGAGAATGATAGGGGATAATTTGTAATTATCGAGCAATTAATATTTTTTGTGTGCATTCTAGATCGGTATTTCAAACAAATGCGGAAAAAATAGTGAATGGAAATATTAATTAATTAATTATATATAGCAGATCGAATTTTTGATTTAATCAAAGAATTAGTCAAAATTGATATTTTAACATTGTACATTTCAGTTAACAAAATTCGAATTTTGCATCTACAGAAAACCCACATAACCAGACATTACAATTCTTAACGAACCAACCACTACAATACAAACCTAATTGGCACATTAATCAAACATAAATATTATTATTTTTTTCCTAATAGCTAAGAGAATTTAACCAAACAATGCATAACAACAAGAGATAGTAAATACGTTTCTATTCCATATTTTGGAAAGATAATACTAGAAACAAAATATTTAATAATACAAACAAATATAAAACAAAATTTAGCAATATAATACACCATAGTCTGAGAGTGACACAAGTTGGATAATGTGTACTTATTCTTAAAGTAAGTGTAGCACAACCTTCTTCAGTGATGGGTATTGTACTTGAAGATCTTCTAATATTATCTTTAAGAATGACCATACTGCATATTTATCATGATTAAGCTCATTGCTCATGACAAGATATGAGCGCTTTTCGTTACCCCCATTTGCTCAAGCACATCCCGTGAACAGCGTAGCTTAAAGATGTGCCCAATGTGCACTTCATATCTCGTCGTGGAACAATATTTTCTGCAAAGTCCACTTGCAGTATTATTTCGGTTGATGAACTCTGCTTCTTCTTCGTCTCAAAGATACTTGAAAGAAATTGAAGTTCTTCACAAAGGTGTCCGGCTTAAACTTTGTGATCTGTCGCCTTTTGACAAGAAGTGTTGGTTTTCATGTTGGCTGATCTTTTGTAGATCAGTCTTCCTGCCTTGCGTAGCACGACTTATATTATCTCTCTCAAAAAACGATTGCACTGCTTTATATCTTCTTGTGTTAGAAAATGAGTTCTGAGTTTTTTCGCATCTTCCTAAGATACTTAGTAGCTAGGGCAGGCATTAGGTCTTTTACCAATTCTATAAGAACGACATGTTTCTTTCCAGAACATTTCCGAAGAAGATTTTTTTGTCTTTACGACTGCAATGTTTTCTTGCTTTTATAACGGTGATTGAATTTCGGCTGCGGATTTTCTTGTGCTTCTTCCTTTGTTTTCTAAGTGTTTCCCTCTCTCTTTCCAGAGTGTTCTAGCTTGCTCATTCGGCGTACGTTCTTCTTTCATTGTTTCTCTTCCCTTCGATCTTGTTCTCTCTCCTTTTTCAGCATTTATCTCCTCAATTCAAGATCTTGATTTATTTTTTCCCTTTGTCGATGTTTTCTCTCTGCAGCATCCTTACGTAGTACCATTGGTTACTAAGCAACTTTGCACACAAGCAAAATGCACAAAATAGTATCCTGTGCTGACTTAATTCGCTATTTTTAATCCATGTGCATAACTACTATTTCAATTTATAATAACAGTTTAAATTGTTAAGTAGTGTCAAACATGATCTTAGCATATTAAGTATCAATAAAAAACCTATGCACATTTTTCCCGAAACTGTATTTATTTGCGAAATTACATTTAATTTGGCAAAATCACCAAGCAAAAGTTTTTAGATTATTTGTTACTTTTGGAAAGTTGCCATATTATAGTTCTTTTGTTTTCGTGTGATAGGTGGGACAGAAGAAACCGACTTTAGAAGTTTACCTTTGAATATTTTTGCATTGATCATAATTAAATGCTCTAACCTCAAATGTCAAATCAGAACGCTTTGCTAAAATAAAATAGCCAAAAAATGGTTGCTTCGACAAAAAAATCTACCAAGACAAAGAAAATACAAAAAATACTAATCTAATTTTATAATATTCATATATTACGGATATACTACTATGGATCTTTAGCAATGCTTTGAACCAACCTAAAAGTTAAGTGATTTCTGCAAGTTTATTTTTTATTGCTCAGGTGCCATCATCGTCCATGGAATGACCCTTTTGCAGAAAATAATATAATGACGAAAAGACATTGACGTAACTACTGACCTTTAGAAAAGGTTAATATTGATTTTTTTGTTTACGTGGACGTAAATACTTAATTGCTAATAACACGTATGAAAGTGAATATTCCAAACAGGTTCATGGAAAATTTGCTGGTAAATATTAGTAATAATGCAATGCTGACAACAGAAGTCACACTTTGATATGACAATAAATATATCTAATAATATGCTGAACATTTGGCGTAATCAATGACCACAGATTGTTCAAGTTAAAGGGAACTTGATTAATCTTATAAGTGGCGCAACTGTTACGTATGCATTGCAAAACAATAAAATTATTCCTTTGTGTAAACAGTTTATAATTAATACTTCTTGGCTTTTCGGTGATCGCCTTTCGGAGTTTATAATTAAGTGAGAATAGTACGAAAAGTGATAGTAAACTTTACTATGGCCATTGCACAGTTTACTATTATAAATAGTGTAAACTATAATTGAAAAAAATTTCTTGAAAAAAGAGACCGACTGTATAGTCCATTTCAAGAGATAAGAGAATGGCAGGTACTTACCGCATTACACAAATAAAGGATAATAAAGCCATGAATAGAGCCATAAATTCCATTCTTCTTAAATATTCGACATTCTCACCACTCAACAAATTATGACCCTTTATTTATGGCTTTATTGGCTTAACTGCAGACAGTGCAATGCAGTAAGTACCTGCCGTTTTCTTATGTCTTCAAATGAACTACACCATATTAGACAGTTCTTCCCTTTTTTCTAACTTGTCCATATAATTTATATCTTCATCAGAGGTTCACAATTGAAGAGTCTTTTATTATTTACTGGATGTTATGTACTGTATGAGAAAAATTGTAAAACCAAAACAAAAGCTGCAGCGTGCAAAAAAATTAAATTACTTTGAGTGCAGTAAGTTAAATTTCAAACTAATAACGACAGCTTTTGGTTTAAAGGAATAAATACGTGCAATAGTACGAGTTTATTTTCGATGGCGTTGTTATTTTTCGGCCTTTGTAAAACTACAACCAGTTTCAATAACAAGGTTACGCCATTTTAGTTTTCGGGCAGGCGCGAGGAAAAATTTGATTAATGTTCGTATATCTAAACATTTCTGATGAAAGTTTGGTATTTGGATACACAGGCACATTTAGAGAGTTATTTTTAGGCTTAATCCTCTTTTTATAAAAGGGTCGTTAATTGGGTTACCAAGCCAATACGATTTTTTTTGTTAAAACGCGTGGCTGTTTTAACGAATTCCTTGGAAGGAGGCAGCTTTTTTTATTAATTTTTTCATAGCGACTACAATCTTTAACGGAACTTCAGGACTTTCAATTTTCATTTTTTTAACCGTCGTTTAATTTAAATTTTTTTTGAAAATTATAGTTATATTAAAGTTATTTTCTTGATAATTCCATCTACGCATTTTTATTGTAAAGAAAGAAAGTTTGGTACTAAAAAAACAAAATAGTGCTAGGTTAGGTGTTTTTTTAAGAGAACTAGGTTGTTTTTACTTTTTTGCTGTGAAGTATCAACCTGTACGGAGCGATTTCTTAAAAGAAATTTTACTTGTTTAAGTTAAAATATTTTGTTAATTTTTTTTCTGTTTTAGTTGATTTTAAAAAAAGCAAATATTAATTGTTTTTTTAGTAATTTTTAATGATTTTTTGATAATTTTTTATATATTAATCTGTATTATTATTCAGTAAAATCGTTTAAACTATACAGTGTGTTTGTAATTTCAGGGCCAACCTTATTTAACCTCCGTTAATATTCAAGATAGAATAAAAAACTTTATATAAAAATTGAATTATTTTAAAATTGCAATTTGGCGAAAAACTTAAAAATATTCTACTGCAATTTCCCGCTAGAGGGCGATAGTCAACTTTTTTTTCTTAAATAGGATTACATATTTTTTATGCATCTATCTAATAGAGGATTTTTTGTCTTTACGAATATCTAAAAATATCATAACATTAAATAATGTAATTTGCGAAATATATCACTTAAGAATCTTATTTATTCAACGGGATTAATTAACATAATACTAAGTAGGCCTTGTTTGTTTGACAGATAGTATTTTTTTTGATTAACTACATTGCAACGGCATAAAATAACAATAATTATTATGCGAATGAAGAAAAAAATTAATACCTTGAAAATCATTATGTATCAAAATTGATATTTCAATAATGCTACTAGTATTTATCAGATAAACACGTTTGAATATTGAACAAATATTAAATGTATCGAACAAAGTTAACACCACAATTTAAAATAACAAAAAATAAAAATGACTTCCATTATTCGTGAAATTTGATTCGTCAGTCCAATAACAAAACGCAAGTCTTTCATGATCTCCTTCGTTTAAACCTTGCACTAATTTAAATTTGTATGGTTTAATTTTATGTTTTTTCAAAACGTTAAATATTTTATAATTTTTAAGTCCTCAGCTCACTGCAACTTCTAGTATCGCATTACGTGGATATGCTCTGAAGTATCCCAAAATTAGAATTTCATCGTTTTATGGAATATCTCTTAAATTTCTTTCCCGAAGGCGGCAAATAAAAGTACCCGTCTTGCGTAGATTAGCTTTCAGTTTGGCAACAGTCCTCGCGTGTGGCTGTCGTCTATCAGGATATAAGTTTTGATTCATCACAAAAGCATTTGCGCTCTTGTCATTGCATCTGATAAAGATATTCAACATCCATCTCTGAATATTAACATTCAAATTTTACACTAAAAACCCATAAACTTGATACCATTTGATACCGCTTTGGTTTCATGTTCCTATCTTGACTGGTTCAAAAG
>JAWQRJ010000368.1:0-22091 GCA_033557515.1 Diorygopyx duplodentatus | reverse complement strand
CATCAGGGTGAATTTGATGTAAAAAGGGATAATAAATGTTCTGTTTTTAAATTATTAACATTATTACTACATTTCCACAAAATTCGAAATATTAAAAAAAAAATTAGGTTTAGGTGAGGTAAACCTTAATGAAACTCGCTATTATTTTGATCGTAAAAACGAAATAATACACAAGGCATTCTATTTTAAATAAACTATAACTTTGATATGTTTTATGTTTTTGAAACACCATGTACAGGGTGTTCCAAAAACTGAAATAATTTTAAAACCGCCAATAGGGTTCTAACCACCTGTCAAATATTTCTTTTTATTTAAAACTGTATAAGTACCGACGGCTGCAAATTTTTGAGTGATATGGTGATGAGATTTATAAGGTATTACAGCTCATGTTTGGGTAGGTTTGCGGTATATTTCGATTTCCAATTTATTACCATTTTTAAGAATTGTTATATCAGGAAAATTGATAGTTTCAGATTTATTTCCAAATTCTGTTTTAAATTAATTAAATTTAATTTTTATGTATTTGATTTATTTGTTCATAAAATTGGTGTGCGTTTGTGATATTATTACCTTTCCATATGACAACTATGTCATCGACATATTCTTTCCATAATATTATGTTTCCACTATGTGTAAAAAACATTAACACAATGATATTATACCATAAGGCAAAGTAAGAATTATAATATTTATAGAATTAAAACAGCAACAATTTATGGAAAAGGAAAAAAAGAAAAACTAATTCGAGGGGCTACGATTTCAGATGAAAAGTTATAAACACGTAAAGCACATTTATACAAATCCAGAAAAGAGAGTCTTAAAAACTACGGTTGGGATAAAGAGGCAAAAAACGATTAACATACAATTTTACTGATTGACGTACACATAATCGAGAGAATTGGCGTAACAATAATGGGTAGGAAATACAAATATACAAACATAAATTTATACTACTATATAATAACAATATGCAACTTTGTACACTTCCGTTTATTTTATTAGAATCTTGTCCTACATGTTTCGTGCAATGCACATCTTCAGGGACAGTTGTCAAATTGAGAGATGTGTATTGCACGAAACATGCATGACAAAATTCTAATAAAATAATCGGAAGTGTACAACGTTGCATATTATTAGTATTAATAAACCCCGATTAAAATGGACAAACGAATTAATAAAGTTATATCACAGGTGACCCATAGAATACAAAACACACATGCATTGTTTAAAAAAGTACACTGGCATATGCACACAAAACAGCAGACCATGATGACATAGATTAAGACAAGTAAGTAAAATATTAACATAACATTAAGACATGTTACTTACATAACGACATTATTACAGAGATGCAATTTAATATATTTATTTAGGTATAATTTAAGCAATAGCACTAGCTTGTTATAGTAGTTTGAAGTGAGTTTTTTAACCTTACATTGTTTTGGTTTTACCCAAAAAACAGTTGAACAAAAAAATGATTATATTATAACTTCGAAGAGGTGCTTTACAGAGAAAAATCTTATTGCTGAAGATGTAGCCTTTGATTAAATGCTTCATTCAATTTCGAAGCTGCAAAATCACAATTTTACAGCTTCGCACAATTGTCAATTCAATTTCAATTGTCAATTTCAATTCGCACAATTGTCAATTATCTCAATGGACTACTAGATCCACTGACAATTAGGACATTTCATCAACATAACACACAATAACTTTCCTTGACTTTATTTGTATCATTATTTCAATCAGTTTCAGTATAAGATAGTTGTTTACTATATATTTTTAATTTCCTCATCTACTTACTGCAAGATATTGATTTCTCCAAACAAAAATATTCTGGAGTTGAAAACATCGCAATTTCTGGGGAATGATTTTTGTACGAAGAAAAGAAATACCTTCTCAGTAAGGGCTTAAAAGTACTCACCGTCGTTTTTACCCCGTGGTCGTTTTTTTGTCATACTTATAATATACTATGCTATAATAAGCTCTTGCCCACTGAACAAATAAAAATTGATAGATCTTTTAATGAGTCTGACTAAACTTCCACGAGTTGGTTACTTATTAACTGTAAAATTGAGTCCAAATTTTATAATTTTAAGTGGGAAACATTTGGGTTATTAACAAACGTAGAAATTTGTGAAAATACAAATAGAATGTTAAAGTAATATTTCTATTTTAACTTAGTAGTGTGAAAGTTTTAAATAAAATGTAGAAATAATTTTTTTTTAAATAAAATCAATAAAAACATTCAATTTACATGTTATAACACTTCAATATGCAGGGTGTTCGTAATGCGTTTGTCAGGCCTCAACTTAATCGTTTTCGATATATTGATTTTTTTCGCAAAAATTATGCAACCGCAGCAACATTTTAAAAAATCGAAATTTAATTTAATTTAATTTTAATTTTCATAATTAGACTTATGCGATAATGTTCATACTTCATTAACCATTAGTTGAGACGTTTAACTTTTCAACAATACACCCGGCGGGACATTCCTAAGTACATACTTTACAAAATTGAATTTTACTTTATTAAGTTGCACCTACCAAATGTTTTTATCTTATCGAATGTAGTATTAAAATCTTTGTTATACGGTATTGGGTTTCCATAACTAAAATGTATCCTTTTCCGATTATTTAAGGGTTTTCGAGCTCTTGCTGCATAAGCGATCCTTTGACAATACATTCATTTGTTGTAAATTGGGTTGCCTACAATTAGTTATCAATTTTGAAATTTGTGCAAACTTAGGTTGGTTGATTTCATATTTACGGTTAAAAATTAATGCATGTATCATTTGGAAATCGAGTTATCAAGATATTTCACATGTTTAGTTCTTGACAAAATAATGTAATTATGGTTTAGCTGATTTTTATGGCAATCTAAGACATAAATTAATACAGAAATGTTCAAATTGTTCTCCATTTTTTTCTAAACAAATCAGAATTCTTGATTGGGCTCCATTGACAGTTGCATTTCGAATTTGAATCGGATCTAATTTGATGCATTAAATCCGATTGAAGCTCCTCGAACTCGATTTTCCAATTCTTCTCGGGAGTTCACCGGAGTAAAATACACAATGCCTTTGATGTGATCCCTCTCTATCGATGGATGGATAAAAATCCATCGGAGTGAGGTCTGGCGATCTTGCAGGCCAGTTTCATGGACCTAATCTTCGAAACCACATGCCTTCAAAGTTATTTATCAATTCATGAGCCACATGAGCAGTGCAGTAGTTCATTTAATGTTAATGTCTCGAAAAAGTCTGCCACCACGGTTCTTAGGATTTCCAAATTTTTCCTTTGGATTGTAACCTTCTGAATTTTCTTCTATTAAGCGGCGGCAAATGCGGATATATTTCGTTAAACATCCTGCACATTCTACATTTTATTTTTTGACCATGAATAGCAAATAAATTCATAATATCAACATTTGAGTAATTATTAGTTGCCATTTTAGAACACAGTAAGGACCTGCCAACGTTATCAAGAACTAAACATGTGAAATATCTTGATAACTCGATTTCCAAATGATACATGCATTAATTTTTCACCCTAAATATGAAGTCAACCAAAGGTAAGTTACATAAACGTCAAAATCGATAACTAATTGGTAGGCAATTCAATTTATAACAAATGAATGTATATTGAAAGGATTGCTATTGCAGCAAGAGATCTAAAAATAATCGGAAACGGATACATTTTAGGTATAGGGAATACCGTTTAACGAGAATTTTAACGATAAGGCAAATATAAAAAAATATAAGGTAAATATTTGGTATGTGTCAATTAAAAAAAATCACTTTGTGTTATTTAAAGTTTTCTTATTTCAAAATTCAATTTTGTAAAGAATGTACGTAAGAATGTGCCGCCGGATGTATTTCTGAAAAGTTCAATGCCTCAACTAATGGTTAATGAAATATGAATATTATCGCATAAGTCTAATTATGAAAATTCGATTTTTTCAAAATGTTGCTGCGGTTGCATAATTTTTGCGAAAAAATTCAGTCTCTCGAAAACGATTAAGTTTAGGCCGGGCAAACGTATTACGAAAGTTGTTGAAAATTGAATGTAAATTAAGAAAAAAACATTAACATTGGGGTCATTCCGTTTAAATTAACAAAGGTATTGTCAACTTCCGGTATAACCGGAACCGCCAGCTTATTGAAAAAATATTACAAAATAAAAACATTAATACAAAACTCTTGTGTTAAAATAAAACAATTTACCTACTACAATCATTAAATTTAACATATTTAAATTTTAAAGAATTTAAATAATTTTCAGTTTTTAAATTAATTTAAATATCTTTTATTGATAAATTAAATATTTGCTTTGTAATGTTAAATTTACAATGAAAATTTAGATAATTAAAAAAATATATTTTAAAATAATGATTTCAAAACTTTCGTTTACTTTTTTAAATCCAAAACAGCCAAACATTGGTTGCAATAGATTACACTTCCTATATTAATTAATTAATTAATAAAGCTTTTAATAAAGTAGTTCATACTTGTGGAGATATTAAAACTTTGAATTTCTTCCCAAGCAACAAATATTCTTACGCTTATGTTGGGATTAATCCTCAATCGAATTCGAAACACGAACTTCTGCTTCTACAGTTCGGGTACTTCGCTGAAGGCCGGCCTACATCATAAAATCTAGTTTTAAATTTTCAAAATTTTTGATTGAAATGAATTAATTTAATGGTATGATATTTCGAAATGTACTACTTTATTCGCACATTTTTCACCTAATGTGCTCAATTTAAACTTTACGCAGTTTATAAAATGTTTATAAACCAGCACATAAGCCGAAGATAATCTCTTATTATACTGTTTGTTTAACTTTACAAAACAAACATTATAATAGGCAATTTTCAAACCACTAAACGATCCTCTAAATAGCTTTTCTCGACGAAGCTACTGTTTCGTTATTAATGAAGTAACTACTGACTACTTTTTTTTTCGCTAATTATCTTAGGTGATGATTTCATTCTTTTTTATCACACTGTCTCGATAAAACCGAACAAAATTGATTAAATTATATTTTTAATTTAACATGTTTAGAAAGCGTTATAAAACTGATATTAACTTTATTATTACGACTACACTTAATCATGAAAATATTAACACAATGAACTTTATTTTGAAGTATAAATAAAAGACCTTGACGAAATCCGAAACCGCCGCGATAACGGTCCATTATTTACGATAAGTTATCGACAAACGAAGAATTAAAATAAACAAAACACGATCGGGCTAATCTCAACTGTTAATGGCCAAAGAATTCGAACCGCGAAATCGCGAATTTTTCACCACTAATCGAGCAGTTATCGCTAGAAATTCGATTGATAGATCCTTATCTCTAACAACAATTCATACTGGTTGTTATTTATTAATTTTTAAATTAATCTAATCGCAGTAACTTACTTGTATAAAGTTTTACGTTCGTCCCGTTGTTGATTAGTAGCCCTGATGTTTCGTTGTTTTTTTAACACAATTTTAACACTCCGTTTTTCGACCGAAAAACTAAAGACACTGGTCTATTGTTCAGTCACACCTGAAGTCCGAAACAAACTGCTTTTTTCATTTAAAAAAAGTAAACGCCACGACAATGTGCCCGACGAAAAAATCTAGTAGCGGACAGTTCAGCAACTTCTGGGAGACTGGAAGAAAATTAACAGCAAACTACAGACGCTCCGCCTCCTAAAGGTAGGGGTGGGGTCCCATAAGCCGACTACGAGTCTGCTATTACCATAAATTTATGTGGGGACCGGCTCTTGGATTTTATGTTTAATCCCAGGATAGGCCAACAGCAAAAAATACTTTTAACAATGATACAGGGGAGTAAAAAGTGGTTATAGACAATTTTTATTAGGTTAATTAAGAAATAGTATACAGTACCTTTGTTTGGCGGTTAGATCTTATTTATTATGCAATTTAAGCGCAATAAATATTAATTAAGTCCGTACAACTTGATTATTTTAACGTCTTTATGACTTGAGTTGATTGATGAAGTCAGTGCTCCAATAAAAGAGTGTTATAGCGTGAAAATCAGTTAGGTGATAATGAAGGTATGCGTAATGAACGTAATTATGTACGCTGTATATCTTAACGAAGAATAGAAATTGTATTTTTAATACGACAACTTTATACTGGTTTGTTAAAATTATTTATGGTGTATTTTAATCTTAAGCTCCCATCAACAATTTTATGTTCAAGTGTTAGTACATAGAGTTAATGAAAAACTTAATGAATATTCAACTTATTTTACAATTTAGTACCGCACGTAATGGTTACAAATTTATAGAAAAGAAATACACCCGAGTTTTTTTATGAACTGGTAATTTAATTTATGTTACCACTGTACAGGATGACGTAAATTAGAAAAAAATAGGTTTATTGTGGATCTTTGGAATTCTTTGGAATTAATTCTTTGGAATCAAACTTCAGGAAATTATTTCTTTGCTATACACCATTCGTTGGTAATATTTGCTTTGTCTATGCCCTACAAAAAATGGTGAAATGAAGTGGAGTGGGGGTGGAATATCAAAATGTTGGATTTTTATTTTCCTATCCCCTAGTATGTAATATTGATATAAAATTGAACAAACCGTTCTGAAATGTTTGTCTTTTTTTCTCGAAAATGGTACGTTTTAGGAGTATGTTGGAACTGACAAAAAAATTTCAAATGGCCACGTTTGTAATCAAACTTTAGGAAATTATTTCTTTGCTATACACCATTCGTTGATAATATTTGCTTTGTCTATGCCCTACAAAAATATGGTGAAGTGAAGTGGAGTGGGGGTGGAATATCAAAATGTTGGATTTTTATTTTCCTATTTCCTACGATGTAATATTGATATAAAATTGAACAAACCGTTCTGAAATAAGTTTGTCTTTTTTTCTCGAAAATGGTACGTTTTAGGAGTATGTTGGAACTGACAAACAAAATTGAAATGACCACGTTTGTAATCAAACTTCAGGAAATTATTTCTTTGCTGTACGAATAAAAGAATCAATTTACCAAACCAACAAAATACACATGTGAATTATTAGATATTGTTAATAATCATATAAAAAATAAAATTACATTAAATAATAATAAATAAATACAGCTAATCGCATATGCAAGTGCGTAGACAATAATGAAGAACAGAAATATCTGAAAATCCTGAAAATTATAATTAAAGTTAACAAAAGTAAATCAGACCGAAAAAATCGATAGAAAAAAATCAACAAAAGTAAAAGTGATATACACAAATTGCAAGATTGGCAAAATATAGAGCCATAATAATATAAATATTAGATATTTTTATTTATATTTATATTCTAAATAATAATTATACTTTCAAAAATTTAATGGACAATCTAAAACAAAGGACAACTGTATCAGGGAAAGGGCTAACAAAATATAACACAGCACAGAAACGAAAAAATCAAAATAGATGTTCAAAATGTTCAACTTAAATCAAAAATCAGTTTATAACACATTACAAATAAAAACAACAGAGGCATCAAACGTAGAAACAATAGGAAACTTGTGGAAAACAAAACTATGATCAACCCTAAAACAATATGAAAAAAGTGCAAGCTCGGTCCAGCAAGAGTCCGAAAAAGTGAATGACACCCGATGGAAGGTCCTATAATAAATAATCAAGACGTCGAGAAATTAATAAAAAAAATACACAACTGGACAGCCATCGCTCCAGACGGAATGCAAAATTTCTGGTACAAATATCTGATCTCACTACACGAACAATTAACAGAAGCCATAAATAAATTACTAAATTTCGGACCTACTACCTGCCTTAACATGTTATACAAAATTATATCATCGGTTACCTGTAATAAGATACGTGAATATATCGATAAAAAATATATTGGCAGAGGAGCAGAAAAGTAGGTTCCAAAGGCTGCAAAGAATAGATTCAGTACCACACGACTGGCTCCTAAAAATATTAAAAACGTACAAAATTCATAACAAAATTGTATACCTTTTTGACAGATTCATGAGTGGTTCGAAAGCAAAATGAGTCATTAATATAAATAACAAAATTACTCCCTCCAATACAATAAATATCAAAAGTGGAATCTTTCAGAGAGACACGATCTCTCTCTTTGGTTCTGTCTATGTCTAAACCCATTGTTTAATATCCCCAAGGAAACAGGATATGGGTTTGGCACAAAGAAAAAATTTAATATGGATTAAATTCTTTAAGCCTAAATAACAAATATAAATATTTAGGGTTCAATCAACAATTAAAAATAGATCACATAAGCATCAAACTCAAATCAGAGAAAATTAGGAAAAAACACTCAAACAAATCCTAACCACAGAGTTAAATTCAATAAATAAATTTAAAGCTACCAATTCATGGGTTCTTCCAACTGTTAATTACTCTTTCGCCCGGTTTGACGGCGCCATCGTGTGGTCAAAGGTCAAACTAACAGCTTTCTACCAGCTAATACAGTTCTACCAGCTTTGACCACGCGATGGTTGAACTGAAAGTTAAGACCTATCGCAATGAATTCCATGCACCTTAATATCTAAATCCTGCAAATATCAGCAGCGAATTAGTCGAGAACCTGGGAGGTCTATTTTTTACCACTATTTTTTATATTTTTTTTTGTAAAAAATTAGGTGATATATTAACAAAGATAATTTTATTTGCAAGTAATGTTAGAACTAGAAATTTTTATCAGCTAGCCCGAAATTGTTGTTTATATAGATTTGTTAATATCGATTTTCAATTTATTTTTTCCATTTTTTATATGGTACACACTATATTTGATGGTGAGTGTCAATAGAGTATTTAATTTCCTTTGTTCACGTTTTGTCTTGGAAACATTTTATGGTTTTGGAGCAGTATAAGGAATGCAATTGCATTTTGGGTTGCATAGTTTCTTCTTTTCTACTTTCTCTTATTAATATTTTGTTTTTTTCTGATAAGGAAGGCCCTTAGGAGGGAGGGGGGTTATTAAAACTGGTTTTCCGTAAAATATTAAATCCATAGGCATCTGGTTTCGTTTGGATTAAACTTGTTGAATTTTTAGCTATCCAAATCGCAAAAACACCAGGGAAAATACACGCACATGTATTTTTATGTCGAATTATCTTTAAAAATATCTGATAAATGAAAGCTATGTGATTTCGTTTCTTTTATTGTTTCGCAATGTGTTTACAATATTGATAATACTAAGGTTTTTACAATTAGGGTTAATTTTAGGGTTTGCAGTTGTAGGGTACTGTACGATACTTAACATGTTACCTATAAAAAAGGGAAGATTAAGAAAAAGAAACTGTTGGGCTCTGCTCATCGCTTTTATGTACCCATAAAGAAGAAGATAGAGGTTGGTGTCTTTGTTTTTTAAGACTTTTTTAAAAACCTTTCGAAATGTATAATGTATCATTAGTTTTTTTATTTATCAGTTACTAAACGAAAATTTTGCTAATATTTTTTAAAATATTACCCCAAAGCCAGAAAAATTTCATAGAGTTGGAGGGATTTTTTATTTTAAGGGATTATATTTTTTACTGTTAAAATTACTAGATATCCTGAAAAAACTGAAACTCGTCATTTTCTTCAAATGTGAATATTTTCAATATTATTTATCGTATCAAAAAATTTCGAGGGAAAAAGTTGTAGATATCAAAACATTCTGTAGAACGGATAATAAAAATATTTTTACCTTTACCCGTTTTATATTCAGTCAAAAAACAGGTTTTTTTAATATGCAAAAACAACAGATTTATTGTGCACTTCCAATAAAACCTTATAAAATTGATATTTTTGCTAATTTAGGAAAAACGTGCCTGTTGTTTAAAATTTTCCACATTATTTATCGTATCAAAAAATTTCGAGGAAAAAAGTTGTAGATATCAAAACATTCTGTAGGATAGATTATAAAAGTATGTTTTACCTTGCACCAGTTTCGAGATGACCCAAAGTTGTTCTTTTTTAAATGGAAATCATAGTTGATTTTGACATTATTAAATTACTTGATTTTTTTCCTTTCCAACAACATAAGGTTCGAGGTATTTATCTTTCATAGTTTAGGAGATACGATAAAAAAATCATATTCCACACAGATTTTAACCCACATCACACTATCCATGATTTAAACAAAAGACTACATATCTGTCAATAATATTGTTAACCCACTCTCATGTCATAAGTTGTAGTTGTCGTTAATTATTCATATTCTACATTGATAATGGCGTTTTCAAACTATGAAAAAATGGATATGTTGAAATTTAGTACGTCAATAAATTATTGGAATGATTAAATTCGATTTACAAACAACGGCATTTACAATCGGAATAATTACCATTATTGGAATAATGAAAATCCGAAAATAGTTGGACCATTTGGATTTAACGTGGGGTGCGGCATTTTGGGAAACCGCTTAATAGGTCCGTTTATTTCTAACGAAACACTTAACTCAAACAGATATCTCGAACTGCTGCAACAGTAAATTGAAGATGCGCTGGGTGATCTACCAATTCAAGACGAGAGAATTATTTTCTTTCAGCAGGACGGCACCCTGGCACATAATTCAAGTATTGTTCCTGAATATTTAGCAACAAAATATGGCAATCGGTGGATTGCAATGAACGGTCCCATACGATGGTCAGCGAGATCTCTGGATTTGTCCCCAGTAAACTTTATCCTGTGGGGCCATATAAAAAATGTGGTATGCGGAATGAGTTAGAACAGTATTAATGATTTGCAACAAAGTGTCATACAGGCTTTTAACTCCGTTAGTGTTCGTCAATTAATGAATTGTAAAAAAAAGTGTCGAAAAGCGTGTTACTATATGTTTAGAAGTAAACGGCCGCCATATTGAACATTTTTGTGGGAAAATTTTTGTTTACTGTTATCGTGTTTATTTTTACCCTGTTTATTGTTACTATGTTTATTGTTTCCATGTTTCCTTTTTTTGCAATTTATTGACCTACTAAATTTTAGTAGAACTGTTTTTTTCAGAAAACCTTTTTTGTTTATATCTGCTGAAGCACAAAGGAAATAAATACCAGATATTCAGTCCTTTGTTTTGCAAACAAAACATAGTTGTTAATCATGGATAGTGTGATGTGGGTTAAAATCTGTGTGGAATATGATTTTTCTTCTATCTCCTAAACTATGAAAGATAAATACCTCAAACTTTATATCGTTGGAAAGGGAAAAAGTCAAGTAATTTAATAATGTCAAAATCAACTATGTTGGGTCACATCTCGAAACTGGTGCAAGGTAAAAAATATTTTTATAATCTATCCTACAGAATGATATAAATAAACTTTTATTTGATATAAACTTTTTCAGTTTTTCAGGATATCTAGTAGGCGATGCATTTTTTGGAAAACTAAAAGAAAGTCTGAACAGCAAAATAATTTTTTTAAACACATATATGGTTTTCTCAAGTAAACGTAGTGTTTTGCTTAATTAATTTTACTTTCCTGTAGAATAAAATAATTAATAAAGAAAAGAAATTTAAAGATTAGATTAGTTGAATGCTCAAGTCGTTTTAGTTTGTAACTAGTGAACGCCAAATGACAAAGTACATACTCTAGTGTTTCTAATCTCTCGTTATTAGAATCTGCTGTTGCCTTTTTGTATTTGTCTCCATGTTTTTTGAATAATATCCCACAGGACAGTAACCGATGACCTGGAATTAAACTCTTTTTCTCTTTTTGCAATTGACATTGTTTTCGACTGCCTTAAGTCAGTTATGTTGCTCCACTAAGATTGATTTGCTTTTGTGGCCCATTCTTTAACCTTCCTTTCGAAGTGTTTTTGTGATGCCCCAGAAAGTTTCTGGTTAAGAGATTTGAGAGCTTTTAGTGTTGTCTAGTTTGTCTGAGCATTTTGCAGATTTTTGCTATAATCTAGCTATCATAATATATACTACACTGTTGTTTTCTTAAGCTCTGCTCAACGTCAAGTCTTGTATATCTATAAAACCTCAAAGCAGATAATATAGATAATTTTGAGATGTCCCTCTCAACATTTCCTACTTTGATATTTTTTATCCTGTGTATTGTTATGCTCACTCCATTATAAATGCAATGAAGTGATGTTGAACATTGCCTCCATGTTTTCGCTGGGAACTTGGAGATTAACATTTTAAAAGGATGGAGACACTTTAATAAATTTTAAGGAGAAAAACTAAATAGTAAATTTATAGATGGAAGAACACTAATAATTATAATAATAAAATAAGGAAGGAATATACTAAAGCATGATGCTAACGAAATTGACAAAGTGATAAGGCAAAAAATGATTTATTATTAAAATAATAAATAATTAAAGTGGATTTGTATTAATCAAACCAACCAAAAACACCATAAAAAATATATCCATCACTTTAAAAATTCCATCCACAAATCCTGCAACGTTACCTCCAGAAACGAGTACAAAAAAATTTATTTATCTCGAAAGAATTTCACCCACAGCTACAAGAAAGCTTTAAGGGGATAAAAAGCTAAAAGACAGGTCCGTACTCAGGACCCACATACCTAAAAGCCTTTATTTCTAAACATCGCCCCGAATCACGTTGCAACCTCCCCAAAATTCTATACAACCAAAAAAAAATTGTTGGCTCAAATTTGAAACTGCCCAGATTGCGTGTGAAGTAATTTTTTCCCACGCGTTTCGTAAAATTTCGTACAGTCCCGTCCTGCCCAGAGCCGAACGCGCGCAGATGGCTGTTCGGTCGGCCGACTAGATGGCGTTGGCGCCAGAAGTCCTGAGGCACCTAAAAGCAGCAATAAATAAAACGGAACGTTCCAAAGCCAACGCGACCAGAGCCGAGGCACGCGATTTTAGCGTTTCGTGAGGGCGCGATCGTTTTGAAGCCTGAGGGAGGGGGTGACGTGCGAACGCGACGTCGTGGTTGGCCGTGAGCGACCACGCCCACCTCGTAACGTTCAGGTATCTTCTAATTATGAAAGATAAAGGTGTGGTCATTTCGAAATCAATCTGTGAGATTGTTTAATTAATTAAATGGAAATGTTATTATTATCGTTAACGAAAAAGGATATATTTTTTTCTAATAAGGAAAATGATAAACGAAAACTATAACTAAAATTATTCAAAAGTTAAGTGGTATTTATTACTCCGCAAAGACTCTTATTGGTTTATGGCTTTATAATATCCCTCACGCAAAAAAGCGTGCCTCAACTCAAGGCAACCGCACATTTGGTGGCATCGGATGGATTTGAACCTTTCCGTTTAATTATACACAGCATTACGATAATTCGTATTTTGATTATGCTTACAAGTGAATTATCTATCAACCTCTGTTGGTTCAGTAAATTTTTTAAAAAATAGATCACATCGATACGTCTACGCTAATTACGAAGAAAGTTAATAGAAAAATAACTTTCTCTTGTCTTCAGTTTTTGCAATATCTTGATTAATTCCCACAGAACTTTCAGGAATTTTCAAAACTTTTTCAAAGAATTTTAACTAAAAAAAAAGAAACAGGCAAAATTGAACAATCCCAAACAGCGTACGTATAAGTATAATAATATATTTTCTTTTTCGAATAAGAAAGTTACAAAAAGGGCCATCAGATAGGCACTCTACAATTAGACTAGAGTTTAAAATTAGGAAATTACAGGTATCTATTAGCTACATTTGTTTGTATAAAGTTTGTTTCTGTTTTTTTTTTAAATAAATTATGACTCTATGTTTTGCTCGTGTTGTTGGGAACTTCTGTCTTGGCCAGGTTGGTACACCTGACGCGTTGCAATCGATGTTGATGTAATAACACTGGTTTGTTCATCGCCTGGTCTTGCCATGACGTCAATGGAAACACTGAAAAAAAAATTAAATTCAAATTCTATTCCTAAATACTTTTCCTATTATATCTACATCTATGCTTTTTATTTTATAGCTTAAAAATATGTTTTTTAATATTATCATTTGAAAATTGATAAATGCGCTTCTTGATCAGAAACCTATAAAAAATAACCCATTTCTGTTGACTTTTCTTAGAATATAAAATATTATTTCCATATCTATTTATTTCGTAAATTATAAAAGTGTGTTTAAATAAAAATTAGAAAATATTTGTTTTCAAAAAATAATATTAAAAACTTTGATAAAAAGTTTCAAGGAATCAAAAGCTTTAAAAACAAAAATTTTACGCATGATTTGATTTTTTTGTCATTCAATTATCCTAATAAAACCTTTGGTTCCCCTTTGATGTATACTTTTGGTTTTACTTTTGATTAAATATTTCAGATCTTTCTTTGGTTCTTTTCTATACTTTTTCTGTTTTTCTTTCGATATATTTGTAAAATGGTTCCAGTGATTTGGATAAAATTTAGGCTTTAGGAAAAACTTATAAGCAGTAATATTTTCAAAAGCTTTGCAACAAAAGTTAGCCACAAAAATTTGATTTGTTCAGTAAACCACCACCAGCAATGAACACATTGAAATTTTCAAATCTTCAAATTGTCGTCCTAAAAAAATTTCGATGACTGTCGTATCTTTTACGTCCAATAATACGTGTTCTATTGTTTTTTTGTTTCTACCAATGGCTGTTGAACATTTCAAAGGGGGCGACGCTTTCTCGTGGGATTTCGAGGATGCTCAGGTGACCTTCTGATTGTGAATATCAAGAGGAAAAAAATTGTTGCACCAATAAACTTTCAGATTTTCAAAACCTTAAAGATCAATCTTCCTTGACGATTTTGAAGACGCCTAACCCACCTTCTTATTCGTTCCCTACAACAGTACGTTTCCACTGCATTTTGTTTTCCACCAACGGTAGCTGTACTTTTGAAAGAGTTATGGTGTCGATTTTCCATCGAATTTCGAAAACACCCAGCTTAGTTTCTGATTGCGGACGTCCAGTGGAATATTTTTGATTGCTTTTGGTTCACACCAATGAGATTTTCTTTATTTCAGGGGTTACAATTTAGAATATTCCAAAGTCGAAAAAAGAAACATCGTCACTTTGAAGAAATGTATTTTATAAAGCACCAAAAACTGCTAGAGGAGAAATGTATTTTTCTTCTTCGTGATAGAGAATATAAATTCAATAGAATCGGCGTATTTGTACAACTGAGTTAATGTTTGCAACAAGGCTGATGGTGATTATTTACAGCTTTTTACACTGTTTTTGGTTAAATTCCATATTCTAAAATTCACGAATAATTAAAAAATATTTTCTTGACAAATCTGAATAGAAATTGTTGGAGACCAAATAATATATATTTTTACCGTAGTCCGTGGGAGGAATCAAAAACTTTTAAAACCAAAATTTGATGCTAGATTTGAATATTTTGGCATTCAATTATCCTAATAAAATATTTGGTTCCCCTATGAGATACCTTCGATTTTACAACAAAAAATCTTTCAGTTATACAGTTTTCTTTGGATCTTAGCTATACTTTACTTTTTCTGTTTTTCTTTCGATATATTTGTAAAATAGTTCGAGAAATTTAGATAAAATTTGGGTTGTAGAAAATATTTATGAGTAGTACATTTTTTGCAACAAAAGTTAGCGACAAATCGTAATGAGCAAAAATACTGTTTATGTTACAAATAATTTGATTTGTTCAGTAAACCACCACCAACCATAAACACATTGAAATTTTCAAATCTTCAAATTGTCGCCTTCCTGAAAAAAATTCAATGACACCTAGACGACTGTCGTATCTTTTACCTCCAACAATACGTGTTCCATTCCTTTTTGATGTACCAATGGATGTTAAACATTTCAAAGGGTCATCAGGTGACCTTCTTATTGTGAATATCCAGTGGAATGCTTTTGAAAAAAAATTGGTTGCACCAATAAATTTTCAGATTTTCAAAAACTTAAAGGTCAATCTTCTTGCATGATTTTGAAGACGCCTAGCCCACTTTCTTATTCTTGCCATTCAGCAGTACGTTTCCACCACATTTTGTTTTCCACCAATGGCATATGTACTTTTCAACGTGTTGTACCAAAGAAGAATTGTTATATTTGTAAGAAGTGTGTTGTAAGAATTGTTGTAGCAATGAAAGTTATATTTGCGACAAAGTTGATGGTAGTCATTTGCAGCATTTTCTATTTTTTTTTGTTAAACGCTACACTCTGAGTAATTAAAAATTCTGAATGGAAATTGTTGAAGACAATCAAACACGATATTAGTTGACGACATTTACAACAGATGGCAAAACACACAAAAGTAACACAAGTATATTGGGTTGCCTACCCTACTGGATGTCTTCCTATCAAAGCTGCACTTGGTAACCGCGATGGTTGCGTTATGGTGTAGGTTGGAAGTGGAAGCTGGTATTGATCTTGCTCAATACTTGCAGGAGGCATATCTAGAAGTAATAAGAATAAAAATTAGTACATATCCAAAAAATAATAAAGCTCCATATAATCCGTCTGCGCATTTTTTTGTGCTATAATACTGCTTGTGTGTGCACAGGCTATATTATTTATAGAAGGGTCCGTTATCTTATCATTTCCCAGTCTTTACCAGCAAGCATAATATACCAGAAAACTATTTTGTAAGGTACAGTTATATAATTTTTCTGCACTATACAATAAACTTTCGCGTGCAAAAGTTTTCGCACACTTACATATTTGTCTAGTTTGTATCATTCCCGATGTACTGGGTGCCGATGGGGCTGGGTAAGCAGATCTGCCTTTTGGTTTTCTTTTCCTCGTTTGTATACCATCTTTCTTCATTGTAAGTGGCCGATTCATCTAGAACAAGAAGCAAAAATGCTAATTTTCAGTGCAAACCGTCAAAATTAATGCCTTACGTTATGCAGTTTAAAGTATAGCCCGCAGGCATTGCACACTGGATCTCCTTGGTTATTTCTGCGCCACAGGGTTGTCGTTGTTGTTGCACAATTTGCACATTGTACGCCATTTCTTCTGTTACCACTCTAAAAATGTTTTAGCGGTTAATACAAACACTACTTACTTTAATATAATTGTTATTATAAATGTTATGGTTAAACAATGCAATTTTTTTATTTTCTAGTTTTGACCAGTTGCTTAACATAAACTGTTAAAGGTTTCGACCAAAACATTCATAACATATCTGAATGAAAACTACTAAAGTCGACGAAACAAGTCGTTAAGTTTCATTCCTCAAAATCGTGTTCCTATTTATTCCATAGCCTACTTTTAAACGAGTTAAAATATATGACAAACAGTACCAACACACGAAAACAAACAGACAAGCGGGGAGTGAACGGGCAAACATGCAGTGTAAACACAGTTTTGATAGTACCTTGAATTCTCAGAAGGAGTTGCCGTTAATTTTGTAACATCGCGCCCCAGTTTTATTACTCTCCGGTTTCTACACTTTGTACAGTGTGTACGCTGATTGTGAAATGCTCAAAATAAAAATAATTGCCGGGTACTTTTATATCGATGAATTTCATGGAAATTTTCGAAGACGTCTTATTCCTTACATCTAACAGGGCGTTTTGCACTACTTTTTGTATACAACCAACAGAAGTTGCACTTTTCAGAATGTGCAACCAATTGAAGTTGCCTTCAACCTTCTGATAGGGGAGGCCTAATAAAATGGTTGGAGTAGTTTTCGGTTTGCACCAATCAATATTCAAACTTTGAATCCTTCAAATGTCCGTGTTCCAAAAGTTTCGAAGACGCCTAGTCGAGTTTCTTATTCTTCACCTCCAACTGTATGTTCTTCATTATTTTTTGTTTATACCAATTGAAGTTGCACTTCTCAAGGGATCATGGTCCGATATTCTATGAATTTTCGAAAACGCCCAGCAAATCTTCTTACTGCGCACATCCAGTGCAATGTTGTGGTAAGTTTTTGTTTGCCCCAATGGTGTTTAATTTTTTCGAAATTTTAGAGCATTCCACAGTGAGCGTACACAAAAAAATACATACCGCAACCATGAGTTAATAAAATACGATTAATACTAACGGAACCATAAACCAAAGACGTCACAAAACGCTGGTACGCTACAAAGAGGATACCACCACGAGTCTACTTTGGAAAACTTCGTTTTGCTTTACTTACTGGTACTGGTTTCTTGTTAGACCTAACCGGAGGTCTGTTCACGCCATTAATTTTGTTGTACAAACCGCAAGCATTGCACAGGTAATGCCCAGTGCCGTCCCTCCGCCAGAGTGGAGTGACGCTCGCTCCGCAATTAACGCACTCTTTGATATCTAATTCGGGATTTACCGGTGCATCGTACGCTGGTTCTTCTTGCCAACCAGCCGCGGCCTGTCCACCGGTCGTTGGGTAAGATTGGTAGCTTATAGCGCTGCTGCTGTCTGGAGCCACGCTGCTGGTCGATGGAAACGCGTAGACTTCCTGGGGAGCGGATGTCCAAGTGCCGTTCTGCTGGATGTACTGGTAATTGTTGTTTGGGCCAACCAGGGTTATCGTGCCGTTTGATGAATTTTCATAGTTCTGCTGAGTGGAAATTACAACATAATAAGTACGTTACGTCATTGATGAAAACACTTACCGCTTGATACTGAATCCTGGAAGATGCCAAATTTGGATCGTTGTACAGCACCTCACCAGGTGGACTTTCATTCAGATTCCTCTGCCTGGACAACTGAGGATAGGGATGCTGATAGTGTGAATGTTGAAGGTACTGCGTGGCATCCCCTGAAATGGTGGTGTTGTACTGAGAAGCGGGTACACTCTCCAAATTGGTGTACTCGGTGTCTTGCTTCAAATCTTCCTGATGGGTATACTCGATTTGAATGTTCTGCATATCGACAGGGGTGTATTCGATAATGTGTTCGTCGACCACTCGATATTCTTGACCGGCCACGACAACACTTGCCTCGTAAGGCCTCTCGTACGACTGTTGGCTGTCTTCCGTTGGCGCTTGCAGCTTTTCTTCCGTATACTGCTGCTGTTGGTGCAGATGATCTTCTGGTGAGGCGGCGGTGTTTTTCATCGGGCTGCCAGCAGGGGGCGTTGACGTTTCCACTACCTCTTCGGACACCACCTCGACCTTCGGCTCATCTTCTATTGTGCCCGAAGTAGTCAGAATTTGACGCGGTTTGATCACGCTAACCGAGGATTTTTGCGGTTCCGGAGACCCGGGCGGGCTTTCTTCCTTCACTTCTTGCTTCAACGGCGTCGCACCAGCTTTTTGTTCCATCTGGAAAAAACGCACAAAGAGAGGAAGAGATTGTTTGAAAAAGCCAGACGTTGTTTGGACGGATGGCACACGACAAACCCGGCAAACCGAGCAGTTACTCTTTACAAAAACACCTGATCGCGTACAAAAACCGCTTGGTTGACTCTATTTGGAGTAATGATGTCATTTAAAGCAGGATATAGACGTTACTACAACAGTTCGTATTTAAAAGTTTGTTTGAGGGCAAATAAGTCTGTGGGGTTATTTGTTTTGTTATTCATTCATTGTAAAAGAGGAGAATGAAAAAAACACGAGAAGTTCTCGGAAAATTTTATAATATAAAAATGTAGGTCTACATTTTATAATGAATCGAGATAAACTTCGAGTTCCATGTTCAATTTTTCGTGATCGTCTTTAGATAAGCGAGATTTTTATCGCGTTGCTACATGGATCAATCGAGGTGCACTTCATTTTGACACCTGTACAAATAATTATGTTGCAAGTGGATGTATGAGACATCAGAATTTAATGAAAAAATCAATTGAACAAACGAGCTAGTTTATTAATTAAACGAAATTAATAATTAAGTTGTGGATTTTTAAGCTAATAAACCCTGAATACTATCGCGCCAATCAATTTCGAAATTTTCAAACCATCAAAAGACTCCCTTTGTACATATCTTTGAAGGCGCCCAGTCGGTTTTCTCATTCTTCACCTTCAACAGTATGTTTTTTACTAATTACTGTTTACACCAATAAAATTTACATTTTTCAAGGGCCACGGTATCGATTCCTCTTAGGTTTTTAGAGACGCCCAGCTGATCTTTTTATTATGGACATGCAGTAGAATGTTTCTGCTCACTTTTAATTTGCACCAATGGAGCTTTGATATTTTTAAGGTTCTATTATGGAATTTTACAAATTTTTGGGTTGACAATGTTTGTAGAGGAGAACTTAAATAATTTTCATCGAAATAACAATTGGATTTTGATTGTTCTTTGATCCTGCCTTTAGTTTATTGCAAAATATTCTCTGGGAAATAGCGGAAAGAAAACTGATTTCTCAGGGATTAAAGTAAATTTATACAAAAAAACTATATCATGCAGATATGGTCTTGATATCAAAATTGCGATGTAAATAAACTTTCCATTATCAGGGTTTAATCTGTTATGATACGTTAACAGTTAAAGCAAAGTGTTTATACTGGTCTAGATAAAATGTCCTGGGAAGTAATCTCCCAGGAGAAAGGAAGATTTTCGAAAATTTCCCGAAGGAAGAAGCGAAAGTTTTGGGTTTTCCAATGAACCAATTTCCGCGCTTTAATTAAAAAGTTTAAAAAACTTACCAGCGCCATGGTGCCCTTTCCCCAAAAAGTGCCAAAAAAAAACAAAATTTCCAAAACCGGAAAATTCGCAGTGCGCTCTGGAAGAAGCCAAATCGTGAAATGACGCATCTAGCGGCTTGGGTGTGGCGTTTGCACACGTCACAGAACACTCGAAACGGTTCGGAGCCGCCATTTTGAATGCACGCACAAAATGAAGGTAGCGCGACGAAAAAGTTGGGAAAACTCCACGATTTCCGGTCCAAATCGACTTGGACCACTTTAAATATTTTTCCGAGGCTTTCCCCTTACAACTGCTACCAGTAGATGGTTGGGAAAAATATAAATACGCGATAGGCCTAATCAGAACAAGATTAGATACATTCTATGTACAAAGATACAGTAATGCCTTAAGCAGTGTTTAACTGTGATGCCATTTTCATTGTACAAGTTAAGATAGGAACGTGAGACGCAGTCTGCATCAGGATGGTGCGAGTTTGGAAAAATCGTATTTGAAAAAAATAAGCCCAGTTTCGTAATAGTATTGGTGTGAGTAATCGATTGAAAGGTGACAGCAGGATGCCGTTATCTTATCTAGAATGATTTATTATCAGATCATGGGGGAGACAAGTCGTAAGTAATATTGTAACAATAAAGTTAGGTAAAATATATTTTTGGAGGAACCAATAATATACCTGAATATAAAGTAGGTGAACGAGAAATTTTTCATCCTTCGAGGTAAGCAGCAAAAAAACAATCCATTGGTGCACCAATGAATTTTCAAAATTTCAAATCCTCAAAGCGTCGTCTTCCTGATAGATTCTGAAGACGCCTGGTTGATGATCTCATTCCTAACTTCTATTAGCACGTTTTCCTCTACTTATTGTTTTCACCAATGGAAATTACATTTTTAAAAGTACCACGAGTTTTAGAAGATGTGCAGTTAGTCGCCTTATTGTGAATGTTCGGTGGATTGTTTATAATCGGGTTTGATTTGCTTTAATGTAGTTTTAATATTTCTAGAATTAAAATTGCATAACTTTTTTTGTAGTAATGATCTCAAAAATATTTTATTCTTGACAAGCTTTTCAAGCTCAAATTGCACTTAAGAATTTTCGAGTTATATCCTTAGGTACACAGATAATAGATGTAAAAATAAGCAAATTTTACGCGATTCAGTTTTCAGGAAGATGGTCTTTCAAGGTTAGTCAAGTGTTAAACCTTCTGTGAATTTCAGGATTTTTGAAAATTTTTATTTTAAAAAATGCCATTAGCTAAACAATTTTGTTTCGAAACAAAATTCTTTCACAATTTTAATTAAAAGCATTGTTTTCGAGAAAAAAACATAAAAGCCAGGTTTTGTACCACATCAAAATCATGATTTTACAATTCGATGACGTCATCGGGGTAATGCTATCCCCGACAACGGAATTTTCTTGATTCCAAAAGTTTCTTAATGCCATCGAATTGTCAGAGGGATTATTTTGCAATTATCTTACAAACGAAACATTGCGTGAAAAAATTATATTCAGTAAAATTCATGGACACAAAATTCCACTGGAATCGTTATCATAGTCTCCTATTTTCCTTCGTCTTCATCAGTCTCTTGTTTTTTAAAAATATGACTTATCTTTGCGACAAAAACTTGTTTATAACATACAGGG
>JAWQRJ010000367.1:0-22096 GCA_033557515.1 Diorygopyx duplodentatus | reverse complement strand
GTTTAATCAATTGTGTGTTAGAGTTATATGCAGGTGTTTCACTTTCATATTAGCATTGTTGAAGTTTAAAGGCTTATAAAGTTTTTGAGAAACATTGTTTGAAGATAAAGTTTTTAGAGATTTTTTCTAGTTTTCTTATTACATTATATGCCATATCTTGCACTATATTAACAACTGAAGGTCTTATGACATTAGTAGAAATAAGTTATTGTTTCGTGGACATCCTGAATATTCAGTAAGTTATGACTAACATAAGAAATTAAATGATTAAATTTTGGAGATGTGTGAACGTTTGTTCTTATTTTGGGTCGTATGTTATATTCCGGAGGTTATACTCCATATAACAGTCAAATAATGCCATCGATTCTTAATTACCTGTGTAAAAGATAATATTTTTTTAGTCGCCTATTCAACAAAATTTTTTTTTCTGGCGGAAGTTATATATATATATATATATATATATATATATATATATATTAGTTTTATATAACTAAATAAATAATAGTGATCAATTTTTCGGGTAACGGTTTACAGATTCATATAACAGATTAAATTATTAAACCCCAATCATACTTATAGAGCCTTAAAACTTCGCCAATAAGTTGGCGAAGACATTCCCCAAGTTTGGCTATTTAATCTTAATAGTATACACATAATGATTTAGAAAAATCTGTATTACTGATTTAATTAAGAATTCCAAGAAAGGAAGGAGAGTAATGATTTTTACTAATTAGTGTGTTTAGATTTTTAACACTTTAATTCTCGACCAGTTTCGGTATCATAGTACCATCATCATGGACAAACATGGACTTCAGACTTCGATTTCTCTGCCTGTCTCTCCTATGTATATAGCATTGCAAGTTTCACATGTAAGGGTGTATACGCCATTTTTTTCTAGTAATTTGGTAGGTGGTTTACTATTGTTAAGTATGTTTTTTAGATTATGGTTTGTTTTAACGACAAGTGAAATGTTTGAAAAATTTATTAGCAATGTTTTTATTTTTGTAACTGATTTTACCTTGGTAAATGATGGCTCTATAGATTGGTTTAGGTTTATCTTCTATATGTGTTGTATGGCTAATATGTCTAACATTGTATTTTTGAAATATATTGTTAAAATAGTGAATATCGTAAACATTGTTAGAAGCAATTTGTTGTATAATGTTTAACTTTTTTTCATTTTATTAAAACTGAGAGTAGCATTTTTAGTCTGCACATATAAGAAATGAAAGTTGATTTTTTAATTGTTGGGTCATGAAAAGAATTAAATGGGATAATAGCGTCGGATTGTGTAGATTTCCTATAAATGTCATAATTAATTGTATGTGGAATGTTATTAAATTGATATCTAAAAAAAATTAAGGTGTGATTATTTTCTAATTCTATGGCGAATTTTATTTTAAGGTGTATGTATTTATAAAATTATGAAGTTGATTTATACAGTAAAACCTGACAATAACCAAAAAAAACAAAAAATATTGGCCGTTATATAAAGGTGGTCGTAATTGGCAGGTTTTTCGTCTTACAAATAAAATGCATAATTGGTTTTTAAGATTTTTTTCTTTCTTTTATTAATTAAAGTAAATATTATATAAATATACAATATTCATACGTATATCTTTGTTTGCTTTAAATTTTTTAGCTTCGATTTAAAAACTACAGCTTCACATGTAAGTAAAATTCGAGAAACATCCATAAAAATTTCAAAATTGTCATTGCACAATAAATAATTCTGTATGTCTCTTAATTTTGCACACACTTCGCTCATACTAGATAAACTAGATTTTGGATTTTCACATTCGTCCATATCACTATTATCAGAGTTATGTTCTTCATCGTTATTGCACAATTCTTCAACAAATTCTCTAATACTGAAGTTAGGGCTCTCTGTAGGCACACAACTATCAACAGAAGCATATTCATTTAAATCCAGAGTTTCGTTACGAACAGTAGGAAAGAGTTGAGCGAGGGGTGTTTCGTATTCTTCATCAAACATTGTATCTTCTTGGATAACATCAGAGAAACCGGTCTTGGAAAAACATTTCTTAACTGTAGCAGGAGACACCTTTTTCCAAGCAGCTGTAATCCATATAAGTGCACTGACTAAATTTATGTTTTTTTTCAGAATTTTCAAAATCACATTCACTGTCAATAAACGTGAGAAACCTTTTAATAAAAAAAATTCTGTAAATCAATTTGAAATTCTGAATTATTCCTTGATCCCAAGGCTGACATTGCGAAGTGGTGTTTGACAGCAGGAAGACTAGTTTAACATTTTCTAATGGTACTTTAGAATATGACGTTGCGTTATCCAAGAAAAGGAGCACTTTTCTATTTTGTTTTTCATTTTATTGTCAAATTTATGTAGCCATCTTGTCATAATTTCTATTGTCATCAATGCCTTTTTGTTAGAAACCCATTCTAAGGGTAATTTGTCAATATGGTTACCCTTAAAACAACGAGGATTTTTACTTTTTCCAATTATTAATTGATCTTCTTTCTCACCTTCCATATTTGCACACAGTAGAATAGTCAAACGTTGTTTTGCTGCCTTCTTCCCTGCACAATTTTCATTTTTTAATGCAAATGTCTTATTTGGCATGGCGTGGTAATAAAGACCTGATTCGTCGGCATTAAAGACATCTCGAGGAGAATAATTTCTTAAAATCAACGGTAACTTGGTTTTCCAGTCCTCTATATCGTCCAAATTAACCTCTGCGGACTCACCACAAATTGAGTTAAAAGTTATACTGTGTCGCCGGCAGAAACTTTCCAACCAGCCATTAAATGCTGCGAAATTTTCCATCTTTAAACTGCTTGCTGTCTCCAGTGCTTTTTGTTTAAGTAGCGGCCCAGATATTGGAATTGCTTTATTTCTGGCTTTGCAAAACCAATTGTAGACGACGTGATTCACTGCCAATCCTTCCGACTTCGGAAATTTTCGTTTTTGCTCCAAGTTAACACCTTCCTCAACCATCTTTTTTAATTGACCTTTATTTTTCATAATATGGTTATTTGTGTTTTTCCAACCCCATATTTTTCGGCCAACTTTCGCGAACTGAACGCACACTTTTCACTTTCCGCGATTATATTTATTTTGTCTTTTAGCGACAAACGTTTTCTTTTTAGCGACATACTTAATTAAGAACCTTTAGAATACGGAGACAACTTTAAACTAATCGAGTAAACGAAAGAATCTTTCGAAGACGACCGAATAATACCGGCCGATATCGGCAGGTAAATTTCTGTAAAGATAGGTAGTAAAATTTTGGATTTATTTGGCCGAGGTCGTTTCATGAGGGTGGCCGTTAATAACGGGTTTTCGTATATGGGAATTCCCTTATAGTGGATTCGGGGAGCTTTAAACCCGTCAGGAGGCCGTTAACATAGGTTTTACTGTATTAAATATAATAGTTGTAATGAAGGTAATGCAATAAAAATTAATATTATTGCAGGAATAATAGTTCAAATAATTTAATTTTTTTTTATTTTCTAAAAGATAGCGATAATTAAATTTATTGAAAAATAAAATTGTTATTAAGTAGCTTACATTAATAGTAATTATTAACAACGTATGATTATGGAAAAGAAATTAATCGTTCTATTAATGGAGAAGCTGCATCTTGTAATAGGGTTCTTTTTCAAGTTGCTATTTCTAAAAAAAGTTTAAACTTTATAAGTTAAGCTGAAATTCACTGCACTAATCTGCCATATTAGAAGAAATTAATTTACTAAAACAGGTAATTCATTATATCTATGTTCAACTAAATCAACAAAAGCCCCTTCATGGGCAATATTTGAGGATAAAGGCGGATAAACTGTTAATCCTGTTCCTGTCCCATTTTCTACTATTCTTCTTATTAGTAGGAGAGTTAAGGAAGGGGGTAGAAGACAAAATCTAATATTGTTTATTCGAGGGAATGCTATATTAGGTGCTTCTAATAACGTGTGGAAGAATAAATTTCCATTTGGAGTAGGCTTTGAAAAAAAAAGATACGTCTTTGATTGATCCGAACTGACATTAGCGGTCATTTAAAAAAATTATTAATGACATTCCTCAAATTAAACAATATTAATTTGTGACAATTTATTGTATTCACAATGATTTTCACTGTAATCCAAAAAGCATTCATGTTAGAAGCGTATTTTCGTTCTGGAAACAAAATTGATGTCGATTGGCATTATTCAATAGAAGGTTGTCTTTATTCTTTGTAAGTTAGGTTTTATTTCTGACATTCACAAGTGACAGCAAATTGCAAAGGCATGCGAGACAGACGTTTGAATTTCAGCGCCAACTACAAATGGAAATTTATTATTCCACACGTTATATAGGCTATTCCATTTAAAAAAAACTGAAGTTTTAGTTTTCTAAATGGAACACCTTGTATATAATTGCATTTTTGAATTCATTTTTGAACTCTAAATCAAATCTTATAGTCCTATAATCCTTAAAATTGCTTGTTGGAAAGCTGTTGACGATTCCTTAAAAATCCTTCAAAAAAGTGCGGAATATTTACAAAAAAAAATTTATCATGAAATATGTAATTACGTTTTTAGTGTAATTAACAGTCAATATGTAAATACTATTTTTTAATTTAGAATGAGCAATCTTTTTTATATTCATACAGGTGTCAATGGTGCGATTTTGGCTAAATGTATGGTTAATAAAATCGACCACAAATTCGACAAAAAAATAAAAATGTAATAAAATACAAGTTCTGTTTAAAAAAACTGAAATTGCATAGCGTCTAGGAGAATATTTGAAAATACTTCTAGAAGAAAATAGAACTGATACAATAAAAATTTTATTTGAAATTTAAAGATGTCAAATGATTATGAATAGGAGAACTGTTAATCAGATTGACAGACGGACGAGAGACAGACAGAAAGATGAATGGACCAATTTAAAAAACATGGTATCATTATTCTTAGAATAGTCTAATTCGCCTAGATATATCAAAATCTCACCATCAAAATTTTGGACGCAAAGGATATTAGTAGATCCTTTCATTAGTACCCGAAATCGTATTGAGCTGTTTAGTTGTTGTCCTCATTAGTTATTTTTCTCCCATGAAGATGTGAAGGGAGATTCTAAATCCAGGTGAATCTCGTAGTGACCAAAGTGGTTATTCTAATATATCCATACCTAGAAAAAAAGAAAAAGAAACGCCAAAAATGAAAAAAAAATTGAAAGAAAGTATCAGTGGAGTTGTAATCGGCAAAAATTATTTAGTAAGGCAAAAATTATGAAAAAAAAATACAAAAGAAATGCCAAAAATGAAAAAAATATATAAATTATTTTTTAAAACAGAAAGCTATACAAAAGATACAAGTATTAACTTCATTTTTTTTTAAAATTTAAAGTGCTTATTCAACATTTATTTATATAAATGATTGTCAACATAAACTGCCGTGATGTAAGTTAATTTGCGCCAGACAGGCCATTTCTCACCTTATGGATTGGTGGATTGATGGTCCGGGCATAGGTTCATTTTCCCGTTCTTCTCGCTGCTGGAAAAAGGTGCTTCTGGTAGAGGTTCCTTCGGAGGTTCCTCACCAGGTTTCTTCTCCTTGTCCATTTCGTCCGAGGGGGTTTGGTCCATGATTACTATCAATTGTTGCCCTTTTGTATCCTCCGTCCTGTCAACTACTCTTCAGTTTTTGGCATTTAACGCATTGTGCTTTCAATCCTTCCGGAGATTATTACTTCCCTTGTCTCTATCGGTCCCAGAATCCAAACAAGCCAGTGTTCTGATTGGTTTCGGAAGGTTCCTTGCTTCTGTTACTTGAAACGTCGTCCCAATTTCCAATTTAAATTTACTCTTCTTTCTTGACAGCTTAAAAAACTTAGGTTAGCTTACTGCCAACAAAGTGTCAAAGCATCGTTTACACTGAACGGTTTTCACTAATTCCTGTTTACGCAAATTAGTCAATGGTACGTTCATAAACATACGGTAGCTAATATGGTTTTTAAAACCATTTTTAAATTGCATAACAACTATACACTGCATTCTTTAAAACATGTCGTTTTCCGGAGGAAAAAATGGGTTACAATATAATTTCGCTCATGTACGTTAGGTTACCTAAGTTTAAGTGTAGCATAACCGACCGTATAAGTAGTTTATTTTAACAATCAAGTTTTTGGCGTTTTTATTATACAAGTTAACAGTAAAATCTTAGAAATAAAAGAATTATGCGTATCGGAATATTTAAGGCAATTTTCTTGATTCTTTTTCAGAAGATATTTGTTGATATCTCGGAAAATCTGCGCAAAGCTTGAATTTTTCGATACCAGACACTTAATATTAAGTGTTACTAACGTCATTGTTACTTTGAAATGCTAAAACAACACCAAATTGATAAAATAATTTTCATAACAAAGAAAAATTATATATGCTATATGTTAGGTTTGAACAAAACTCAACTTGTAGCACTTACTAAGAAGAAAACAAAGTTTCTTTAAATTTAAAGTTTAGTTTAAAGTTTCTTTAAATTTAAAACCAGCATTTTAAACTTTGAACTAACTTCATGACATATTTTTAAAGGGATCTGTACCCAGCTGGTTATTATTTCAATTGTTACGATTAAATAGTGATAATCGCATTATTATTTTTATAGCTAAAAAATTTATATTTAAACTTATTCAGATTTATAAAAACTTAATTTATATAAACTTTATATCATTATTTTTATTATGCTAATAATAATAATTAGACGGCAATGTTATATGGCAAAACAATAAATAATACCATTAGCAGCATATATTTTCAATCTTGTGTTCAATATTTTTTGTGATTTTCTTTATTGTTCTTGTTCATACATTTTCCTTAGTGTAGTCATAACTATGAACTATTACAGTTTAAAACTATCTTCAAATAATGCAGATTATTTATAGTATTCTTGGTTCACATAAATTTAGAGAGAACTTTCAAAAGAAGAGAATATCATAACGATAAAAAGAGTCTGTGGCGATTAGAGAAAATATGGACGAAAAATTATTTGGATGTAAAAATGAAGGCTATTCTTGGTTTCAGTTTCAAATCCCAAATTAATTTTCTCTTTCTTCTTAAACAGTCATTATTAGGAGTTACAATTAAAAAAATATGACTAAAATCTTCCACGTTTAGTTTTAAAAACGAACATTACATAATGAATTAATTGGCATTTTTTTCTAAGGTTACACAATTTTACCCAAATTAATATTTTTAAAATTAGTATAAATCAACATATCAACGAAACTATAAAAAAAGTAATAAAAATTAGTTATTGAAAACTTTGTATACGTTGCTTTGAAGTCCAGTAGATGTATTGTTTCGTTAAAATAAATGAATAACAGCAATTTTTTAAAATGTTATTTAATTTTTTGTTTATATTTAAAATTTTTCTCCACTTCTCCATCCTTCTGGTGGTTTGCCATCTGCCTCTTCTATCCTCCTCCTCTTCCACCTCTCCATGGTCTTCTTCCACCATTCCATTTCCTTCTTCCACCTCTTTCTCAATTGTTTAAGTAACAAGGCTCCTTTATTCTTAAACAATACTAACATAAAAAAATTGATATAAAAATGTGCTTGTATCCTAAAACGAATCTTCACCACATATCCCAACCATCTGAAAATAAAGTTGCCTCTTTTCCATGTTTGGTACCTAAAATTTTTTGTACTGGAAAAGAAAATTTCGAGGTAATGTTACAACAATGTGTAAAAAGACCACACGGATCAATTACTTTTGCGATTATACTTTTGCAAAGTATAAACCTACTTCACTTCACAATTTATCAACTTGTCATATACGTCAAAATATTCCGGAAACGAAAATATCTCGATGGTTTGATTGCAAATTTTGAATGTTTAGAAAACGTTACCGGACTGTTATTTATATCAAACTCTGTATTTACCCCACAACACATTAATTACCTCGCGTGCACGGCAATCTATTTTATTTTCGACTGATCGTAATGTAGCTCTTTTGCTGCTAACGTTTTTATGTTCGACACCTGTTGGCTCACTCCGTCCGCTTAAAGATTTATGTACTACTACAACGTTCATGGCGATACTCGCCCATTGCTAATTTTCTAAGCAAACAGGTAATCCTCGCTCTGACACCGTGCATATATCTTTTGCGAAGGCCATTACTGCCTTCGATTGTTTACCGTTGTCAGCCTAAATGTCCGCTAATGAGTGCATTAACGGCCGGCGACGATATCATGTGGGAACACGCATGAATCTTTGTTGAGCAAATAGCAGCGATGTGCCGTAGGTGATGACCACCTTGAATGGACGAAGAGAAACAAGTGTGTACAGGGTGGGTAATTTTTTAATTTCAATTTATAACTTTCCTCGCCTTCCAAACGTTTAATGAATATCTGCCTCTAAATATCACTGCGAATTTACTAAGAGCTCTATTTGTCATCCTTTCGGTGTCTTCCAAATTATCGCTTGAACTGGAATTTTCCTCGGGAACCGGTTCGGCTTGTTGGAACATGAACTAGTGGAAAGTAAAGAATGTAGGTTTTAAAATATAAGCATCGTTGACTGCTAGGAGAATACCAAAAGTAACATATGATAAGTAAAAAAAAAATCCCAATCACTAGCTTTTTTACTGAGTGAGGAAAGTTAATGTGTAAAAACTTGATTATTTAAATGGGATTTTCTGAGTAGAATGATTATCATAATCACTATTTACAAGTATTGCATTACATTATGTAGTTTTTAAAATTTTATAAATGACAAAGAACATATTTGTTTTATGTTGCTTATCCTCCAATTTTTCCCAATATATTCTGTAATATTTTCTTTGTAATGTCTGATTTATTGTTTCGGAATCTTTGTCCATTGTTTGGTTTTCGTTATGTCTGACTACTTGAGCGTAGCTATAATTCATTTTTCTTATAATTCCTCTAGGACTCCATCTAAACTATCAAACTACATACTCCGTTCGTTGGGAAATGAGGTGAGTATTCTAAAATTACAAATCAATAAAATTAGCCTGCGGATATCCTAGTGATGTAAAAGCGGACTACTTGGCACCGTGCTGAGCAGCAGATTTGAAAAGGTATATCTCTCGACGTTTTACTCCTATTTTGTGCTCATCGCAAATACGTAGTGCTCCACACCATTCACGTGCGTTCTGGGAAATATCTCTAAGCCACAGAATATTGTGCTCGATGGTTCTTCTTCTGAAACGAGTACGTGTTCGTGACCTTAAGTACATGTTGCGTTATTACTAATTACTATTTCGTGACTATTAATCTTAATGCTGGTAATAATTTGTGTTGCGTGCCGTAATAATAAGCATGTTAAAGCGATTACTTAAGATGACTTAATTGCTCGATTTGTAGCTAGAATTACGGCAATAGGTTTCTATGTGTGGATACTATATTTTCTTGATGGTTGTTTATTTGCCCAATTCCGTAGATGCGAGAAAATATATTATCTTTCATTTTATGTGCAGTTTATTTAGGTGCAGGACTTCCAAAAATTGTTTTGCTAAGAATCTAGCATATGCCTTAAATATTATCATTTCCAGGTGACTTATTTATTTCGATAAACCTTCCAAATTTAAACTCGTTCTTGGTAAATTTCTCTCTGGAATATCCCCAAAAATAAACACATGTATGTTCCGAAAATTACACGAACTGAGTAATTTTCCCACCTTCAAAAATGTTAGAGCACAGTTTACCTAAATTTATTTCGGGAAACTGGTCGAAATGGCCAATATATCTGTCGATAATTGGCTAGTTTTCTGCCCATACAGGAAACTGTAAATAGTAAGCAATTTTGTTAATTTGTTTTCGTTTAGGCATACTCACAACTCCTCAACCATTCTTTGAAGTGTGAAAATAAAACTTGTTTTCACATCTTAACAGTATTTTTAGCATTATTGATTACGCATTTTGAAGATATTCAGTTTAAAACATATTTTGTACCTCTTTTCGTACTTTATTACTTTGAATGCCAAAAGCTAATTTCGTTGTGACAGCCATTTTGACCGTCCACGACTCACTTGACAAATATCTATTAATAATTATAAAATATAATTTTTCAATTAAACGCTTGAATTTAGTAATTTTACTTTTACTATTAGTTCTTTACATCTTTATTAATCAATTTAATATTAAGTCCTTAAACTGCAAATTTTCTTATTTATTTGTATAGATAAATTGCTTAAATTAAATTCTTAATTAAAATGCGACTTTAATTAAATTGTTGTAATTGGATTTCTAAGATTACTTTTTCATTTCATCTTCACCTTTTCATAGGTCATTGTTTTTATAGTGAATTCTGGTTCATTTTTTGCCGTTTTATTGCAGACAAATGGTTAACATTCAGCAAGATCAGTATTGTCCATTCTTCATTGTGTATAAAGTAAACTTGCGGGCTATCCCCATCGACGGATCATCATTCAACGCGCCTGATGTATGCATGGCAAAACAAACCTCGCGTAACAAATTCCCTGAAAAATAGACAAAACAACTCTGGGCGCCAATATTATAAATCGAGTTGCCAACAGAAGCCTTTTGTCAGCACAGACATTAAAATCGGTTCGCGCATTTAGTGTACTTGAAGCGAAGCAGTCAACTGCATGCATGAATGACTAAAATCAACAATACATCTGAAATGTTCGAATAAAACCTTTATGTAAATTAGCATTGCAAATGTGAATGTCAACAGTTTTCTTAGTGATTGAAAATTTCATTCTTTACAACGCTCTAATTTATTTTGTATCCATTAAAACATTAAAAAAACTACTGTGTGTCGTTAAATCCCAAAAATGTTAAAGCTTGAGAATTGCACCAATGTAAATTGTTTTAATTTAAAAAATGAAACCTTTTCACTTAATGAAAATTATTAGTGGGTTACAATATATATTACACAGTTTTTTATTCACTGTTCCACTTCCATATACAATATGTATTAAATCCTGAAAAAAAAACCGTAATAATTTTTATAATACTCGTATTATTACAAAGATTTAAAAAATTGTAATATATCTAGCTTGCTTATGTTGATGATTACTTTTCAACTGTATACGAATCAAGCATTCTTTGAAATTACAATAAGCATCTCTAGATTATTAAATTTAAATAAACAATTGATTTTAGTAGAAGTTGTAGAATTTCTATTATAAATAGAAAATAGTTCAGTTTTATTACAAAATAACAAATGAATAAAGTTGCACTACTAATAGTTTGCAGTTTGACTACAAATTAATCTTCCAAGAAACAATTTAATCTTGTTCACATACATCTAATAATTTCCCAAAACAAGTGATTATAACGAAACTGAAGAATTTAAATGTCTACTTATTGATTTGTTGTTATTTTTAATGTGATTAAATGTTATATTTTGATTACATATTTGTGTTGGCATCAAAACTTTGTGAAGTTTATCCAGAAATTTCGTTGAAAGTAATTTGGTGTTTATTGCTCCACAGGATTTTACAAATTCTTAAGATTATTTTCGATATCTTAAATTCTGTTTTTTCACTAATCTTTCATCTTTCAGTCATCTTCATCGTGACTTCTTTTTTCATCATTGACATATGCACTATTCCAAGAAAGGAAAGAGAATCGTGATTTTTCGAAGAAGTTTAATTAGATAATAACACATTTATTTCTAAAAAACATGCTTGTCTTGCTGACGGCTAGGTTTGCAGTATTAAACGGAAAACCGGTCGAATATGTTTTATACAAAAGTGCGTAGCAATATGCTCGCGAATAATTTTGATTTTGAATTTAAAATTAGAGTTTAACAATTACATTGTTTTATTGTAAGAATTATGATTATAACAATTATATGATTTTGCATATTCATAGATAAAAACTTAAAAAATTAAAATAAAAAATAAAAAATTATATTAACTAATTTTAGAAACTTAATGTTTTTGTAATTTAATAAAATAGTGAGTTATAAATTAGGAGTATTAAATTATAGAGTTAATGAAAAACTTCAATCATTAATTAGTAAAAATGAAAATAAACGAAAAGAAACGGGCGAAATACAGTAAAAAGTAAATTATATGTTTAGAAAGATTGGGAAATTGATTAATGAATAATAAGTCCGCAAATAAAAAGAAAAAGTATTAAATTTAATGTAAAGTAGAAAAATAAATTTTATAAATATTTTTTTAGGCTTATTAAAAGGGTGCTTGAGGGAATGGGAAATATGTGGAATATTGTTTTCTAATTGATCACTAAGTAGTAAGGTTTGTGGGTGTTTTTTTTTTCTAAATGAATCTATTTCATAGATTTCAAATAATTCCATTAAGTAGCCTTTATTCAGTCGATGGAATGATTTTGATGTTACCAAATGTGAATTTGTTACCAATGTTTTTAATTTTGTTACTGATTTTGCCTTGGTAAGCGATGGCTCTGTAGATTGGTTTACGTTTATCTTCTATATGTAGTAGTGTTGTATGGTTATTATGTCTAATATTGTATTTTTGAAATATATGATTAAAATAGTGGATATCGTAACCATTGTGAGAAGCAATTTGTTGTGTAATGTTTAATTCTTTTTCATGTTATTAAAACTGAGAGGAATATTTTTTAGTCTGTATATGTAAGAAATCAAAGTTGGTTTTTTAATTGTTGGGTCATGAAAAGAATTAAAAGGGATAATAGCGTCGGTTTGTGTAGGTTTCCTATAAATGTAATAATTAATTGCATGTGGGGATGTTATTAAAGTGATATCTAAAAAACTTAAGATGTGATTATTTTCTAATTATATGGTGAATTTTATTTTAGGGTGTAATGTATTTATTAAATTATGAAGTTGATTTATATTTGTAGTGTCAATTATGACTAGAATATTGTCTACATATCTGTTTCATAATATAATTTTATTAATGAATTCGAAATTGCTGTAAACCTTCAATCATTTTGTAATATTTATTGTTAAATGTGAGGTGATTCTGGTTAATGCAAGCAGTTAAAGGCTTTATTAAGTTATTAGTATCTGTGTTATTGTTTCAGTGATTATTAATGATTCGTGTAGCTATGGAAAATGTTTCCTTAATAGGTATATTAGTGTATAAGTTAGTAATGTCAAATGATAAAGTTGCAAATTCAGAAGGTAGTACTAAATTGTGGATATTATCAAATAAATTGTAACGATTTTTTTATAGTATATTTAGGTGTGAATTAAATTATATTTTTGAAAAAATTTACTAAGATTTTAGAAATAAAGTATGAACTAGAATTAGTGGAGATTATAATTTGTCTAATTGGAATACTATTTTTGTGTATTTTGGGGAGTGGATGTAGCTTAGGGGTTATTGGGTTCATAGGTAATGCTTTTTTAGGATTGAAATGATATTTATTTAAAGTTTCTGAAGTATTTTTTATAATTTTTTTGAATCATTGTGAAAAGTTAGATTAGGGTTTCTCTTTACCTCCATGAAGTCATTTTCTTGTATAAATTGTTCTGTTTTTTGAATGTAATCTACGTTATTCATTAGGATTATACCAGTGTTTTTATCACCTGTTGTAACTATGATGTTTTGTTCTTTTATCTTTTTTTGTAGGTTCCGTAGTGTGATGTTTTCTTGATCTTCATGTATTCTTGATTTTTTACCTCGATGATGTAGGTTTTCTTCTTTTCTGATGAGTGTAATAATTTGTTTCTTGATTTCTTCTTCTTCTGGATGACTTTTGATGGCGGCTTCATTTTCTTCTGATTTAGTTAGTTTCAGACACGAAAGATTAGTAAAACGGGTGTGAAATTTGTATGAATTTTCAAATAGTGTATTGGGATTCGTTTTAATTTTAATAATTCTATTTTCTTTTTGTGTTTGTTAGTTATTTTATGAAGTGTGATTTTATTGAGGAATTTAGCCTTTAAAATGTATTCGTCAAGTATCAAAAAGTGGAATTTTATGTTTGAATCAGAATAAAGGTTGTATAATGTTATGTTGTAATTATTAACTTTTTTGTATTTTTTTATAATTTCTGTTTTCATAAATTGTTGTTTTAATTGAAATACTTTATTTCTATTGATTTGTTTAGGAAATTTAAAATAAGCAAAAGTAGGAATTAACTTAAAGTATAGACATGTTTTGATACATTTGATGTTTAACACTGATGTAAATAGTTTAAGGTGTATAGTTTTTCATTTGTTCAGAGTTAAGCTTGTATCGCTTGTATTCAATAGTAATTCTTATAATATAACAATGTAATTTTTAAACTCTAATTTTAAATCCAAATTATTCGCGCGCCTATTGCTACGCACTTTCATATAAAACATATTCGACCGGTTTTCCGTTTAATACTGCAAATCTATCCGTCAGCAAGGCAAGCATATCTGTTAGAAATAATCTAATTTTTTAGTAATTTCATTTTATTTTTTTTAATTTTAAGTAATTTCAGATGTGATATAATCTAATTAAACTTCTTCGATGTACAATACAACCAATCAGGATTAATATTCCAACGTTAGAATGGTTCATAGAAATGTAGAACGTAAGTTACACTTAACCTAATATTTACAATAATTTAACACGTGATTTTAATTGTAGTTTATAATGATACTTTTGTTATTGATACTATTATACCGAAACCGGTCGACGAATAAAAGTGTTAAAAATCTAAATTTAGTTTCCAAACATACTGATTAGTAAAAATCATTACTCTCCTTCCTCTCTTGGAATCATTATATTCATTTGCTTATACCAAAACTTTATTTTTGATTTTATTCAATATTTTTCATATGGAACCAAATGCATTTTTCACCTGATTGAATAAAGAAATACATTTTCTACAAAATAGATTAATTTAGAATAATGCATGATTCTATTTAAAATATAAAAATTGGTGTACCTAATTTCCGGAAAACCGAAAATAAATTTGTTAAATTCGCAAATTTTATATCGTTCATTACGCTGACTAAGTTAAGTTTTTAAGATTTATTAAAATGTTTTTCTTTTATCTCGCCAGTTTTGCGATATACACGATCACTTTATTTGTTACACCCTGCATATAAATTGTATTTTTGTTATATACAGATGACTGTAGCAATATACAAATCTTTAGATAATACTTTTTAACTAATTAGTTAATACTTTAGTTTTTGCTTTAGTATTGTAATGTAAGTATGTAAGTGATATTTTCGATCTTTTCAAAGCTGTTTATTTCTGGACCTACTGCATAAAAGTTACAAAGGGATGTGTCACGACAAATTGATAATGGAGTGGGGCTTAAATAGTGTTGATACCTTAATTTTATGAATTATCACTAATTAATATTTTGATTAGTTACAACTATTGACAACTAGTTAAATAGAGGCAAACATCAGATTTTATTGCTTTTATTATCCATAACTCTTTGAAATTTCATCTTGGAATCACAAGCGTTTCTTTTACAGTATGCAGGATTATTTTGTATACATTATAAATTTGGTTCGAAACCTATATTGCATAGGGTTCATGAAATCATTTTTGCTTGATTTTGAAGTGAGACTTACAATAAGTGGCTCACATATCATCAAATTTCTTGAACCTATAACAATCCAATGATATGCCTAATTGAATGGAGTTTGAGGAATGAAGTTTATAGTTTCTGGATTCTTCAAGTAGGATGATGATGTACCCCCTTCAGAAAAAAAAACAGAAGTTAATAAAGCTACTTTATCAATAAACGGGTGTTTTGTAGACAAAATAGCATTGTGTGATTAAAATAATGTTATCTGTAAAAACATATTTCCTAGAAGTGATATAACATAACCTTATGTTGAATAACTGGTAAATACTACTGTTAAACATATTGCATTCATTGAATTACAACAGTCATTATTCAAGTTCCTGTGGGACTTATATTTATACTAAATATATTACTTATATTTATACAGAGTGCAAATGTGTAGATGTGCCATGTAGTTACATGAGGTGACATTTCAAATTTCTATATTTCAAAATGTACACAGGGTGTCCACTTTTTTAATGGGATTGTATGGTAACTTTCAAACTATAATAGGTAGAAGGTCAGTTAAATCGAGAAAAAGAATATCTGAAAGCACTATCAGAAATAATTTGAAAGCAGATTTCGATATTTTAGTTTTTTGCTTATTGTAACCCTGTTTGTTAAACTATGAAATTACTTTGTTAATATTTTGTATTTGATTGTAAGTTCTCTTTAGATTGACGTATTCAGATTTTGAATCCAAAATTTCGTATCCGCTGGACCATCATCAACTTAATTTTTTTAAATACGGACCTGTATTTTTATGACGGTTATTAAAATATTAATAAATGTATTAATAATTCATAATAATACTATTATGAATTCAAAAATAATGTCGTGCAATACGATCCACAGATAATTTTTAGGCAAAACCGACTGCATTCATCAAAATTTTATTTTCTTGTGGGTCTTAATGATAACGTAGACGTAAATTATAATGTGGGATTATAATTTACGTGAATGAAGATAAATAAGTAAGTAAAAGTAAGCTCAAACAAAAAAAAGGCTACATGTTCATAATAAAATTAGAAAATTATTTTTCATACACAAAAACAACGAATACATGAATTAGTGATCAATTATTTATTAGTAATTAAATTCACTTCATTTTCGTTACTTATTTCCTCTGATTGCCACACTTTTTCTTCTCGAAAAAAATATGCTCCTATCGCTACTCATTTTTGTACGGTCCTGCTTTAAACTTAAATTCTAATTATTTAGGCTGATATCGTCTTAATGTATTTTAACAAGGAAAAAACAAGAACATAGGACCCCGTGCGAAAAAATCAACATGACACGACATGTCAAATAATTTCATAGTTTTCTCTCTATTGCAGGTATGAATTTTTTGGTGTTGACTGCTGGGTGTTTTTAAGTTATTAAACTTATTCAATATGGTGAAGTACACAAGGGAAGAAAAAAGGGATATGTACGAACTGTTCATTGAGTCGGGTAGAAATTCGCTTAGAGCAAAACGAAGATATGAAGAATTATATCCTGATAGAACTCAACCGAATATAAATTTTGTACGAAATGTACGAAAAATGAAGCCTATCAATAATATTAATGTTCTAGCCCAAATTCAAATTAATCCTGAAAATTCATGCAGGACTATAGCAAGGGAATGTAATTGTTGGAAAAGTGCTGTTAATAAAATACCGAAAAGTCATGGATACCATGATCACAAATACCAAGCTGTACAAAAACTATATCGCAATGATTCTGAAAGAAGACTGCAATTTTGTGGTTGGTTCCAACTGTATTTGCGAAATAATAACAATTTCAATCTCTTTAACAATCATACTCTTTTTTACCGGATGACTATAAATGATTATGAAGTTGACAAAACGTCAATTAAAACGCAACTGTCATTTTGATGCTTAATTTATAAAAGTAGTTATAAGTCAAAAAAGTAGAATAAGTTATCAAAATAAATAAATTATAGTGACTAATTTTTGAAGTGAATTCCAAATCTTGTTTCCATCATTATTACATTAGAATATCTTTTATTCATGATAACACCAAATTTCAAAACAACCTAACAATTGAATCAATGTGTCAAGATGATCAAGCTTGGGCATTATATTCATTTACCAGGGTATTATATTCATTTGCTTATATCAAAACTTTATTTTTTATTTTATTCAATTTTTTTTTATGGAACCATATGGATTTTTCACATGATTACGTAAAGAAATACATTTTCTACAAAATAGGCTAAAGAATAATGCATGATTCCATTTAAAACATAAAAATTGGTATAATTTCCGGAAAACCGGAAATGAATTTGTTAGATTTGCAAATCGATTTTATATCCTTTCATTATCCTAAGTTAAGTTTTTTAAGGTTTATTAAAATGTTTCCCTTCTATCTCGTCAATTTTGCGATATATGATCACTTTATCTGTTACACCCTGCATATAAATGTAACAAAGATGGAAGAATATAATGAGATGGAAGAAATATATATAATGGAAGAAATAATAACAATTTCGCACACAATATTATTTGGGGGGACGAAACAACATTTAAAAATTCTGGCATGTTTTTATGCCACAGACAAACCTCATTTAATCCAAGAGGTGGGGCATCAATATCGTTTTTTTAAAACATATGGTACGGTTTGTAGGACAACAAATTACTAAGACCGTATTTTATTGAGGGCAATTTAACTACAGCATAACATCTGCAGGTTCTGCAAAAATGTTAGATGATATCCCTTTATGGTATCGGCATAATAGGATCTCGTTCCAACAGGATGGATGTGGCCCACACAACTCAAGAATAATGGAAGAGTATTTTGAAACATTTCTTAATTCATGGATGGCCTGCCAGGTCTCCAGAGTTAAATCCGCTCTAGTACTATTTATGGGGATATCTTAAAAACAAAGTGTATTGTAGTACAAACTTAACTGTAGAGATGCTTCTCTACAGTTAATCAAATAGACGATATCTTGTAAGATCAGTTTGGATGTTTGGAGTATTTCAAAATTTTTATCGCTAATCAACTAACAGCGATATATGTAAATGCATTTTGTAAGCTATGCAGACTTCAAAAATGCACTAAAAAATAACTTAGTTATTGTACAGAATGTTTACAGCAAATATTTTCATTTTCATTTTATGTCAGCTACAAGAGACAAAAAAGTCGACAGTCCGTTAAATTTAAAATTAAACTATTAAGTCAGTGTCGACTTTTAAATTAAACATAAAAAATTAATCTGTAGTACATTGAAAACCTAATCTTTTATTAAAGTCAAGTTCAAGAAGTGTTCATACCGGAACAAACATATATATTCTGTGTGCATTGTTTACATAATTATTATAGTTATTTCATAATTGTTATCTACCTTAGAAATAATTGTTTAAAATTATTAATTTTGCGCCGATTTCAAAGTTCAATTTTAAATTTATAGAACTGTCATGTTGTAGTTAAAAGATAACACTATGCAGCTGTGTTACTACTTTGAAGACGATTTATTTCTTTAATTTTTCGTCATTTATTGTTTTAAAAGAAGAATTTTATCAAACTGCGAGTAAAAGCGTGGTATGCCAATCTATTTTTTTTTTCAATAAAATTTGCTTAAGTCAAACATTATCCCTCTCTTTAAAGAAGGTTTTTACATGTACACTTAGATTCATAAAAATCTGGGACAACTCCTATACTTCATTTTGACGTTTTTAAACCTTATAAAGCGAGCTTAAATAAAGCCGATATTTAGTAATTGTAGAATTCATATAGTGAGTGGTTGGGCTCACACTGGTTGTTGTAAGCTTATATTTATTGAACGGTATCAGCAATATATGTATTAGCAATACGTTCTGCTTAAGCAAAGTTTCGGATCCCATTTTATGTAAGAGAGAAAAATTAATGCAACAAGAAAATTTATTTGCAAACTTTACAAAATATATATTAAATAATTAGTGGAGGCGCCAGTATTTAAAATGACCTGTTGCAGTCTCTGAGGTATTGATAAAACATAACTAATAACAAAACGTTCGGTCTGGCTTATGTCGTCTTCCATAACGCATCAAAATTTTGCGGACGAAAATTCATTTTATAAAGATTTTCAACAAATGCTGAAATATTTTCCATGGGATTCAAATCCGGGCTGTTGTCAGGCTACGGCAGGTTTTCAATATTTTGATTTTGAACTAATTGTTTTATAATATTCGTTATGTGCACTGTACAATTGTCTTGTTGAAAACTGAAGATCCTGACTGGATTTTTCTCTTTCAAAAAAAAAAAAAATATTAGCAGACATTTTGTATTACAGTTCAGAAGATTTTATTCTTCTGTGAACTGTTGGTTAAAATCCAGGAATTGTTTTAAATGTTGTAAGGCCGTCGCGTGTTCCACCGTTGAAATTCTTGATGAACCTGTTCCAGCTTTCCTTCCTAAGCTAAGATAATAACTGTTCTTATTAACATTGAAATGTTAAGCAGTTGCCCGTATAGACAACCCATCCTCAATTTTGGCAAAAATTTGGATTTTTAAGACTATATCAGCCGGACGAGGTACAGAACCAATTAAATATTGAAATGACTGACATCAAAAATCTTGATTGACACTGTTATTAAATTACTTTCACTAATCGTTGTGATGGTAATATCACAGCCACCTTCACAATAGGAAGCGTCCCAGATTTTTGTGAATACAACTGTACATAATGTACAATTACGGCCATAAAAAAATTCAACACTTACAGCTTTAGACATTCAACTTCAAAAATTGATATTTTGTTTGTTTTTAAATCTTTCACGTTTCATATATTTAAACATTAACAATGTAAGGTAAGAGATAGAAATGTTGTAAAGAGTCTATTAAATTCAAAGTGCTTTGGTGTTTCGATTATGTAGTTTATATCGATCTACGGTATAAAAACTGGCTGCGATTGGGTGATGATGTATTGACTGCATTGAGAGTGATTGTATTGAAGTATTCGATTTGCCATGAAATAGGAATACAATGGTGTGAAATTGGTTGAAATAGGCGTACAAGGGATATATTACCGCCGACTGGCTTTATTGGATCCAATACACTGCTGATCGATGATGATATCTGTGCACACGCAGATCATTTCGAACAGCTTTGGACTATAAAGCACCGCGTACACATACGAAATTTCCGGACGAACAAAAGAACAACTAATGTAACACACCCACACGACTTTCTCCTCCCGAGTATATTTCTTAATGTTAGCTTTCGCAATAATGTATTCTAAAGAGATAAACATTTAACTTTTTTAACAACCATTTTTCCAACCACGACACTTCAATTTCTCCGTATCGATTGCCCAGTAGAGATTAACGTAATATTACATGCACGACGCACGCATGTATCGTGCGCGTCCTGCATAATTTCATAGGCGACTATTGCTTTGGTATGCATATGATGAATTGAAGCGTGTAATGCTCTCAGACTACAACCACCTACAAGGACCATAACGCCGCCGGAAGCAGTTAATTATCATGTAATACGTTATTGTCATAATTATCCTAATTGTACTGTACGGCATAAGTTTTATGTATATAAAATGTTAATAAATGTTAACGGGAATGGGTTAGTTCAGTTTACCAATTTTTTAAAATGATGTGCTCAAGTTGGAATTATCAGTCAGTATCGTTAGTTGTGGAAATGAAAATAATAACTTCTGTTTGTTGTGGTGAGATTCATTATCCAATATATAAACACAATAAACATATAAACACAATAAATAAATATATATATATATAAGTTTGTGCCACCATGTGTGAAGGTCACACATAAAGTCATCGTGAACAAAGGATATGCTGTCAACGCATATTCTAGGAGGCGCAGTTTCAAACAAAGGAACCGCTGACGTAGCCTATTTAGACTAAGACACTATATAAGCCGTGCGAGTGCTATCGAGCACCAATGTATAAGTGTCCTTCGTACTAACGTTGTTATCCGAACAATACGAAACAAATGAATGTGTTACACAAGTTTTTGAAGTGCTTTTTAAAAATACCATCGCTCCGCTGTGAAGTGTAACTGGCGCAGTCAGTAGTAGGATCGAAGAGTAACAGCAACAGTGTACCAGAGGACAACCCGCAAGGACTCCAACTGATATACCAAGTCGATAGGAAGTACATTCAAGGCAGTAAACCTCAAATTGGTACCTGTCAAGGCATTGGAGCAGCGGATCAAATTTCCCAGAGTCAACCGAGCCCGTGGATCAACCTTTCCAAGAAGCAGCTCACCCCATGTTCCCGGAGACACCTCAAATTGGTTAACTCCAACCCAGAGAAACAAAGAAACAAACCAAGAAACCCACAACAAAGGGAAACAAAGAAACAAATCAAGAAACCCACAACAAACCAGATGAGAATCATCCCATTACTCATACTAGTATCCACCACATACAAACTGTAAGTGATTTTCTATTTTTTCCACCATTGAAAATTTAAATCTAAATTTAAATATACCGCACCCATACTCAAAGTCTTCTATCACACCTACTGAGGTAAATGCGATACCAAACTTTGATGGCAACCCTATAGTGTTACCATTGTTTATAGAGGCAGTAGAGGAATTTATTCAAGTTTATTTCGATGTAAGAGACTTAGCGAACCCTATTAATTCTTTTATACTGAAAATTGTATAAAGTGTATAAAAATG
>JAWQRJ010000366.1:0-22101 GCA_033557515.1 Diorygopyx duplodentatus | reverse complement strand
GGAATAAATATTTAAAGTGAAAAGATCGGGCAGAATACAATAAGAAAAAATCCAAAAGGGACAAACGGAAACATTGTGAAGAATTCGAAAAAGAGTTGAACGAAGTACATAACAAATAATATTAAATTTTGAAAAATGATTAGAAAAATGAAAGGATATAAAGGAAGAGAGATAACAGCAATTAGAAAAAAAATAATCAGCTGATAACAAACGCAGAGGTCATAGTAGTAAACGCATGGAAAGAAGAGTGCTAATACCGAAGAATGAAGAGATGAAGACTTGTGGAATTGGAGGAATTGGCGAAAATGAAAAAAAGTAAAGCATGCGGAGAGGACAATCTAGGGTCAGAAATGATCAAATGGCTAGGAAGAGAGGGAATGGTTATTACAAATCTACAGGAAAGCATGCCACCCCAGAACTTTCTATTACTTAAGATTGGGAAAACAACATCATTTTATTTACAAAAAAAAACGACCACACTTCATCTAATAACTACAGACGGTATGTTTATCAGTAGCAAACTTCAATGTACATGTTACAACCAAAGTAATTAATCTGGATATTATTTACACTATCCAGCCATTATATGTATATATAATATCTACCCAATGTCGAAATGGGATCAGAATCAGAAATGGGAATAAAACAAGGGTGCAGTTTAAGCCCTCCCGTTTCTCAATATTATTAGCTTAAACTTTAAAGAACACAAGAAACCGACCGCTACAACAACGACAGTAATAAGATATAGCAAATTATTACTACTAACCGTAGAGAGCTTAATTTATGCAAATAACGTAGCAACAGAAATGTGTGCCTGCGAATCATAAACATTTCAAAATAAGCAAAAAATAAAATTACTGTCATAGAAATGAAGTAGTTTACTAAAATGGCAGAAAAAAAACAAGTGGGATAGACATAGAAATGAAGAAATCAGATAAAGCATAGATCATCGATAAAGAACCAATCACCGATAAAATAGGAAAAAGTTGTTTGGTTTGGCCACAATAGTGCGCATGAATTCCTGCTCCCTAATTATTAAATAAATAGTGATTGAAGCAAGAACTATTGGCAAGAGGAAAAATGGAAAATCAAAAAAGAACTAATTCAAGGGAATGAAAGAAATAGTAGGAAGAAGACAAAGCACTGCGTAAGAGATAAGAAGACCGCGAGACAGGTGGAAAAGATAGTATCCCATCTTTTCCACCTGTCTCGAGGTATCTGCTCATTACTCTAGAACAGGGGTACGCAAAGTGGTCCATATCGACCCCTGGGGGTCGATATGATGTTGTTAGGGGTCAACGTGGGTCCAGGGGGTCGATTGGGGGTCGATAGATAAATTACATTTTTAATTAATTTTTTTTATTAAATTAGTTTTATCCCATTTTAAAAGAATTAGAAGATTTTTGTTTTCACTCGTCACTATGCCAAATGCTATATTGGGCTATTCAACTACAATAGTAAGCTGAAAGCTGCCGATGTGTTATAATTTGTACTGTACCGTTACTCAGTTGTGTATTATAAAAAAAATGCTATCTGCCAAACAAACAATGCCTACTTAGTATTGTGTTAATTAATTCCGTTGAATAAATAAGATTTTTAAAAATGATATATCTCGCAAATGACATTACAGTAGAATCTCGATACCGTGAACAAAATTAAACAACGCACGTTCACGTTAGCGATTTATTTACGTAAACGGGGGTTAATCCAAAACATAAAATGAAATATTAATAGAGAATAAAACAGATTATTTGGTGACAAAAAAGTCTGAAGTGAAATCTTAGTTAATAATGGCTGTTTCTCTAAAAGTTGACTATCGCCCTCTAGCGGGAAATTGTAATAAAATATGTTTAAGTTTTCCACCAAATTGCAATTTTAAAATAATTCAATTTTTATACAAAGTTTTTATTCTATCTTGAATATTAACGGAGATATAAGGTTGGCCCTGAAAATACTAACACACTGTATATAATTTTCTCACCAATAAAGTTGAGGGGGTCGAAAACTGCTACAGATATTTTAAAAGGGGTCGATAGCCACCCCTAACCTAAGCTATAAAGTTATTAATTAGCAACATTGTTTCATGGGTTCTAAACCGATTTCCGTGAAAACAAAAAAGTTTTTACATTAAAAAATATTAATGTAAAAACCTGATATATAGTGATTATCAAATTCTCTGATTCTGGGCTATTTTTGATTTAAAATTTTTACACAACTTAAATTTAAACCACATTTTTCGAAGGACGTATTTGATTCTTAGAATACTTGGAAACACAACTTCTTGGAACAACAATTCCTGACTTGAGTTATCAAAACAGTTTGGAAACCAAATTTTGAAACAAAATACATTGAAGAAACAGCTGTGTTAATTTAATTTTCTGTATTTTTAAGTAATTTGTATTGTTTATAAATTATTATATACTTATTTTAAAACACATAAGCCCGGTTGCATAAAGTATTGTAAACTTTGCGATCAAGTTAACAATGAGCTTAGTCAATCAGGTTAGAGCATTTCGAATTTTCAGATTTGAATTCTCCAATTAGATTTCTTAACAACGTTGTTAACTTGACGACGTACTTAACAACGCTTTATGCAACCAGACTATAACTATTTTTAAATTATAATGTTAACCAAGATTTCGCATTTACAATTTCAGCCAAATGAGGAAATTTATTTAATTAATCTTTTGTGCATAGTTTGTTTACATAAAGCTTGTTGATACAGTAAACATCCTCTAATCCGGCACGTTTAGGACTTGAAGCATGCCGGATTACAAAATATTCCGGATTACAGGATGAATGTCAGGAAAAACGTGTAGAAGTGAGAATTAAACAAAAAATGGCAGTAAAACATATTTTTTATTCTTCAAACAGCTCGAATAAAGTACAACATATGTACACGATTATAAAATGAAAACGTACACTTTAAGATGGCTTCTTAAACAAATCTCGAATATCAATTTGTTTTGTAGTCTTCTCCCTTCTTTTTTTAGGAAGTCATTTCGTATGATGTGTAGTTTCATAATTTCCGCATCATTGAACGAACTGCTGCACTCAGAAAACTTGATAAATGTATTCAAGGCATCAGCTGCTTGATTCCAATTAATGTTGTTTGACTCATCCACATCATCTTCATCAGAGTCAACGTCTTTGGAGACTGTTAGGTTGATAACACTCTTCATCTGTTAAAATTTCTTCTGTCTGCTCATCAAAATCTACTTCAACCCACTCTTTTATTCCTTGTCGATTCTGTTGCGACATGGGGTTCTCTAAAGGCAAACAACCTAAAAATAAGCAATTTTGTTGCAATTGTTGGTTGCAATTTGCACATTTAGCCTTCCTAATTTTTTTCAGTTTTTCTTTCCTAGCCCGCCATTCGCGAATGGTTTTTTCTGTTGGTGGAAGGCCGAAATGCCGCTCAGCTGCTCTGTTTCCGTGTTCTTCTGCATATGCTATTACTTTCAATTTATAGCCCGCATCATATGAATACCTTTTATTTTTTTCCATTGCGAAACTAGCTACTAAGAAAAATATTGTACTGGTACCGATAACACAAATCACTTTCAATTCAAGTTCACTGGCACCGTAGACTGCAATGACGCATCATAGTCTAGTGTTTTTCACCCTGTGGGTCGCGATCCCCAGGGGGGTCGCGAAGTCTTGCTCAGGGGGGCGCAGTCCAAAGCCACGTAAAAGTAAAAAGCTTGTACGTCTTATACTACAATAAAAATACAACAATTTCAGTGAGAAGGCTGAGCTTGTTTGCAAATAATTAAATCATTTTCTAATTGAAACCTATTTCTCTTCTTAGCTTTTATGCTCACCATTGACGAGAACGTTGGTTCACACAAGTATGAAGTGCAGAATAGCACTAATAATTTCAAAGCTTCTCTTGCCAGCTCTGGATATTCTTCTTTTCTCTTCATCCAGAAGACGTCAGTCTTTTGCAAATTAAATTCCATTTTAAGCATGCCGTCAGCAGCAACATCTATACGATTTTTTTTCATCTTCGTGGTCAGATTAACCAGTTGTACTGACATATCCAGAAAAGGATTTAGTATCCATCTACGCCCATTGTCAGCTTCCAATTCTGGAAAGTAACTTAATGGTTTCTCTTCCAAATTATGCAAGCTCTGTATCATGCAGGAACGTGAGAACTTACTATCAACGATTGGTCCGTTGCAATTTCTTCAATAATAATCTTCTGAATGCAAGGGAAAGACTCATACATAATTTTTTGTAAAGACGTTGGCTACAAACGAAGTTTTGCGAGGAATCCTTTGATTTTATCCTTGGCCGTTAGAATGTTTTTTTCCCTCCCTTGGAGGCTTTTGTTTAAAATATTTAGGTGGTCAAAAAGATCAGCGAGAAATGCTAATTTTAATAGCCAAACAGGGTCACAAAAATAATTTGCATATTCAGATTTAGCATATCCTGTAAGGTCATTAACAATTCAGCTATTAGTTCCAGAACTCGTGTCAATACTTTGTCTTCACCCATGTCTTCACAAATTATTCCAAACAGTCGAGTTTGTAGGGATTTGCCTTTAATAGAGTTCACAACTTTGATCACCTCTCTAAGCGCATAATTTAAATGGGAAGGTAAAACCTTGGCTGCCAAAGCTTCCATGAAGAAAGCAGTGTGTTCATAAAACGTTTGGTATTATTGATTTTAATTTCGTAACGAGCCCGCTTTTGTTGCCAGTCTTCTATGATACCTTCATCTGCTTCAAAGCGCACAAATACCACAAATTGCGCACGACCTGAAACATCAGTAGATTCATTAAACTACAAAGCAAAATGTGGGTTTTTCTTTCATTTTTCAACTAATTGTTCGAAGAAATCGAACGGTTTATCAACTTGCTTGGGATGATTAGCTGAGAGGTGACGAATAAGCTTTGACGGTTTTATATTCTCACGTGATAATACTTCACTGAAAATCACACACTGAGGTGGATTATTCATGACAGTAAAACCATATTTCAGGTAATTGTCATAATAAAGTCTATTTTTTCCGTTTTGATTCGCTACTGCCACTGGTATCAGACGTGGAGGGCTGCGCAGATCTTCCGTTTTATGATTGCTCGGAGCAAAGCGCGTCCGTAGTCACTGTCGTACTCAGACAACTAACTTCAGCGAAGAAATAGTCTCAATAGAAATAAAATTAAATACATCCTCTTTGAAATCACTGACATAGTTTCATTAAGGTCCTGGGGGTTTTTTTTAATTGTAAAGGGGAAACAGTGTTAGCAAGCTTGTGAATTCCCGCAACTCATGTTCGTCGCATCCGCGGCAACGAATATATGGCCATTTTTAGACCGGCGGGAATTTTAAATCAAACACTGGACATTTTTATATTGATTTCGAGTACCTATAAGACGCACCTGAATTTTGGAGGCAATTTTTTGAAGAAAAAAGTGCGGGAAATTGAAATCAAACACTGGACATTTTTATGTTGATTTCGAGTATATGCTTCCTGTTTTACCTCACCGCAAGCAGTAGCAAAGATAGCATCTTTAATCGTAAACTGTCGTTTAAAATCTTCCACATTGCAATCCGATGCCAGTAAATTCCGTACAAAGTAGCGTCTGTAGTGTGAGTTGAAGTTCAGGATCACCCCTTGATCCATGAAGCAAGGTTGAAGCAAGGATGTGACATTGGTAGGAAGATAGGCTACTGAAATGTTACCAGACGTTAATTCTTCCTTAAAAAGTGCGGGAAATTTAAATCAAACACTGGACATTTTTATATTCATTTCGAGTATATGACGCACCTGAATTTTGGAGGCAATTTTTTGAAGATAAAAGTGCGTCTTATAGTCCGTAAAATACGGTATTTCAGGCCAAAGTTTACGCCATGACTTTTTCAAAGCTTCCTGTTTTACCTCACCCCAAGCAGTAGCAAAGATAGCGTCTTTAATGGTAAACTGTCCTTTAAAATCTTCCACATTGCAATCCGGTGCCAGTAAATTCCGTACAAAGTAGCGTCTGTAGTGTGACTTGAAGTTCAGGATCACCCCTTGATCCATGAAGCAAGGATGAAGGTTGAAGCAAGGATGTGACATTGGTAGGAAGATAGGCTACTGAAATGTTACCAGACGTTAATTCTTCCTTATCTGGATGAGCTTTACAGTTGTCTAAAAAATGTTTACCTTACTGTCTTCAGGCATTTTAAATTTTTTAGACAACTCTTTAACCAGTTTTTAGACGACTCTTGATTCATCCGTGCACATGATTGTGCTTCATAAATCACAAGCAAGCTTTTCACAGTTTTTAAGAACCTAGGATTCTTTGACTGTCCATCACAAAAGGTTTTCATTATTAATTTGTTCTTTATCTGTTGGTGAACAACTGTGAAACTTCAAATATTAAAGAAACTTAGTACATGAAAGAAAAATAAATTTTTATTCGGAATATACAGAACTGTAACAATTAGTACAGATTGGTTCAGATATTACATGTATATCATTATCTAAAACATAATTATGACGAATTCCCAACATACGGTTTCCTGTAGTAACTTTCCGTTTTTCTGCATTTGTAGTAACGACATAACAGAGCGTCTAAAAGGAGTTTACATACTTAAGATTAAAAATCTATCTGAAAACGACAAGGTATATCATGTTAATTACCATGGAACCAAAACTATACTCGAAGTGAAAAATGATGTGTACACTTATACAAATATACATGTTCGTAATCAAACATGGACTGGTTGGCCCCCAAATATAGATGATCAAACCATCTTAGCACTATCAGGAATAAAGTGAGTATAAAACGTAGTCCAGAGTTTCTATAATTATATCCACAGAGATAATTATAAACTGTATGTTAGCAATATGGAGTTTGATCAAAAAAGTCTAGAGAGTTTGATTGAAAATTTCCACCGGGTTTGATTGGAAACGTTCCTTTCTAGTTACCCACAACATGAACTGACCGTTAGACAAAATGTCGCCGTAAACCATTCGAGGGAAAAGAGGCCAAGCAGTACGAACGTAGTTCAAATAGATAGCGACGACGAAGAGTACGAAGACGCTTCGGAATCGTTCAACGTGGACGACGATATTTTCGTCGATAACGTCACTACGAAAAGGGTCGAACCTCTGAGTACGTGTCCGATGCGCTAAACATCGAAATTAAAAAAAAAGGAAGCACAGTTTTAGAATTGTAAACTTGGTTTTTAGTTCCCGAAAACATCGAAGACGAAATTGTCGGCAGCATAAGCTTCGTCGAGAGGTTCAGTCAGCGCTACGGCGCGATACACCCGCAGTTCTATCAGGGCACGCTGGAGGACGCTTTAAAGGAGGCGTGCCTACGACCGGCCAAAGATGTATGCAAAGCAATTCTAAAGTATTTATACTTAAACGCCAATTATTTTGCGTTCTTTCAGAAAAGGATACTGGGCATATACTTACACCACGACGCTAGCGTGTTGTCAAACGTTTTTTGCACGCAGCTGTTGGGCGTCGAGAGCGTCATGCAGGTGATCGAAAGGAACTTTATATTTTGGGGATGGGATTTGACGTTCGAGAGCAACCGTACGCGTTTGCAAAACTCCGTGAGCAACTGCATGGGTGCCACTGCGGCCATGTCCCTGAGAGATATACCGGTCGACAAGTTGCCCGCGATTATTATAATTATGAAAGCCAGATCTGCGACGGATATTTATAGTGTCATCTACGGTAAGCCATTTTTTTTGTCTTCTAGATTAATGATTTTTTAAATAATTACACCAAGCGTTTCATCGATTTGAAACAAGCACAAATACACTATTTCTGTGTTTTTAGGAAATGTCGGTATAAATGAGTTGTTGTCGAGTTTAATCGAGGCTGTAGACGTATTCACCGATCAACAGAAAGTAGAGGTAAAAGAAGAACAAGAACGTGCCGAACGTGAGCTTGTAAAATGGGAGCAGGATATGGCGTACAGAGAAAGCTTAGAAGCAGATCGGTTAGCAATTGTTTTATAAACGAAAAAGTCATCTAGCGGGCCTTAAAATTTATTTTAAAACTAAAATAGTTGGCAACCTAGATTGCTTTTTTCTCAACAATACTTAAACTGTATTTGCTGTCGACGTTGAATTCTTTTAGAGCCAAAGAAGAGACTAAACGTCTTCTCGCGGAAGCTGTAGCTAAAGAAAAGCTGCGCGTCGAAACTGAAAGATCGGAAAAGCTGGCTCAGAAAGAGGCGCATCGCAGAGAGGTCGAGGCGATTCTGCCTGCGGAGCCCTCCCCCGGCCAAGGGGACAGTATAACGCAAATACGGTTCAGATTGCCCAACGGGAAAAATCTCGAACGGCGTTTTCTCGCCAACACATCCCTGAAGGTTTTGTTGGACTATTTAACCGTGCAAGGTTATCCGACGAACGAGTATAAAGTGATCTCTAGCTGGCCTAGGAGAGACGTAAGTTGTCAAGATTGCAATAAAAGTATTTCGAATGTTTTAAAATTTTCGCTTCCGGTCGTATACCGATCTAATTTCTCATGTTTTAGCTGACGTGTTTGGATAAATTGAAAACTCTGCAAGATTTGAAACTGTGTCCAAAAGAAACTGTGATATTGGAGGAACGGTAATCCACACATTCCCCTCTCAAGCTCTGGACAATTACAGGATCGGAACACATGGTTGCATGATGCGGAAAAAAAATATGTTTAATCTAAATGCAGTCAGTGCACGTGACCTAGCAGCCTGAGTTTCAATGTCATGGCATAATTTGTTATTTCTACTACATAATACTACTTGTATTTAGTACGTTTATTTATTAATTAAAATAATAATTCCTACTTGTGTTTTGTTAAAAAAAATAATCTTGCCTTTATTACAATTGAGTATCTGGAAAACCGATCTCGCTCGGTTCATAAAACATTTTTAGTCCCTTTTCAGACTTTAATATTGGCAGCGCCATCGTGTGATCAAAGATCAAACTGGCTCAAATCGTCCTTATAGCAATTTATTATTTCCCAATGCTCAAAAAAACAGACGAACAAGCATCGAACATTTGTTATTTAGTTATTTTAAAATTAAAGTTTCTATTAAACAAGTTGCCACTTTCTTGCCTTGTTAAACAAATATCTATTACTAAAAAAAAAGCTAGGTTCCACCGAGATTTGAACTCGGATCGCTGGATTCAAAGTCCAGAGTGCTAACCATTACACCATGGAACCGTTATACAAGCCCGATTCTAAAACATTCATAAGAACACCGAAGTACAATTTCAAAAATCAATTTTTCTCAATTTTAATTAAACATTATTAATGATGTGATATCTGGGATTTAATTTGCCCGACTAAGACTTAACTTGCAACACAAGTTCTGCCAATTTTCGCCCAATTACAAACGATTTTTTTCAACATACTCCTGCCAACCACAGAGGGCGCTTAGCACATTATTATTTTTTTAAATAATGCGACATTAATAAATGTTATTAAATGAATAATTATCGATGATTGGTTCACTGTTCATTAGGTGGTTAATTTTTTTTAATTAATTCTTTTCATCTCTGAAAAAATTGTTACTTATCCCCGTCAAAGACAGATGGCGCTCAGCCTATTAATCGAAACAGTTGACCTGCGCACAACAATCAGTGACGTTCGTAATGGCAAACAGCCCTTGTTGTCGTTCTTGAAGTTTGTATTTTGGTTAATTTTTTAACAGGGGCACGCTGACGATGACTTCGAAAACTGAGAAGGACAAGGCGAAACAGCTACAGGACAAATGTCAGACGGTTTTGACAGACTTACTTAGGGACGAGGACAACAAGTATTGCGTTGACTGTGACTCCAAAGGTACGATTTTTTTTTCGCTTTTTGCACAGCCTATTCTCAAAGCTTCGTTGTGGGGGACCAGTATTTATAGCAGAATACCAAATAGCACTTAAATAGAACAGGGGGAAATGGGGTTTGTCGTTTTTAAAATATATTTTTCAGTTTAATCAATAAACAGGCTTTGGGTAAGGTACCTCACAGTTTCGTGGAATTTTGGTGATTGTTTTACGTTTTTTTTAATTGCTAAGATTGTTAAAATGTAGGCTGAATTGCAGTATTTTTATTTTATTGTGTAAAAACATAATTTGGTAACAAGTGCTATTGTTACCAAATTGTAATCGCAGAGAATTCAATATTAATAGTTCTTTCTGTATGTTTTTCAAAACAATAATATTTGTATACAAATACAGGAAATATGTGCACTTGTTTTTGGCGATTCAAGTTAGACGCTGTTTTTAGAGAATTAATTAATTTGGCTTCCAAAAGAATTCCTTGAAAACATTGGTTTTCTTTCAGATTGAAATTATTTAAATAAACAATAATTACCAATTATGACATTATAAAGATAACACAAAACTTTTCAAATGTGTATTTACAAAACATTTTATTACGTTTTGAAAATAGTAATACATTTACATATGTTAATACTAACAACGTAGATAAACTAAATTAGTTTGTGTATTTACTGAGTACAAAAATACAAATATTTTCATTGGTAGTGTGGTAATGTTTGGCTTACCCGTTAATTACACTTATTATACCTAAACTAAACAATTGCAAATTACAAATTTGAAGGTTAATATAAACAGCGTATCAAGGTTTTCGATAAATTATGAGTATATAATCTCAAATAGAAATAAAAATTGCAAAAGGCAAAAACTTATTGCAGATTCTGATATTTAAAAAATAATGTCTATAAATCATTATTATATTACATAGTATATTTTATAATCTCGTTAATCTACACGATGCTTATTATCAATTAGGCTGCAAAACTGGTGTATTTTACAATCTAATAAGAACAATGATAAGCATACTTTATGCACACAGATAACGTATCAAACAAATTTAGATGTATCCTAAGAACAGACGCAGTACTTCCTGTCTATATTTGGCTGTTGTAAAATGAACTGATAACAGCTGAGCTTGCTTAACATATTTTTTGAGTTAGTATATCAGTTTGCATTAATTCTGAGCTAAAGCCTTTTGTCTTTAGAAACAGCAAGAATAAAAATGGATATTAATTATTTAGTACTAGGCTTATAAATTCTCTTGTAAGTTGTTTGCCTACAAAAAAAGTACATATTTATTGAATTTTAAGTTTGATAAACACTCAGAAAATTTGTTATATGACTTTTTTGTGTGTTTAATGTGTGGATTATTGTCTACCTACCTTGTATTGGTTACTTTTTTTAAACGTTCATTGATTGAAATTAATTCTTTAAGTAAAATGATGCAAAAGCCCTATAATTAATACTCAGGTTTGCATAAATTTGCTCAATAATTTGATTGAAAGGTTCACAGAATATCGCACTGGTGAACACTTTGTAATAGTTTTCCAAGAAGTTAGCAAAGTGGCCCATGAACTCAATGTTGAAGTAGGTTTCCCACCAATAAAAATACACTTCGACCGTGAAGAAGTTTTATTAGATCCCAAAATTAATTACAAAGTAGTTTTTTTTTAATCCTGGATTTAGAATCCAGACATCCTTAAAAATCGATTCGAAGAGTTAAAAACATTAGACGATGTGTTTGGCTTTTTTAATAATAAATTATTTACTTATTCCAAAGACGAATTAATGAAACATTGTAAAGATTTACATCTGAAACTTAAGGACAATTCAAGAAACGAAATAGATATTGACGGCATTGATTTATAAAATGAAATTAATGCTTTAAAACTGCATTTTCTTGAAAATCAGTCAAGTATATGTGGATTACTTGACCCTTTTACAATATATTTTTACAAACGATTTAATTTCAACTTTTCCCAACACCACAATTGCGTTAAGAATATTACTTACTTTGCCGGTTTCAGTAGCAATGGTGAAAGGTTTCACGAATTTACCATTACTTCTTCTTAACACGTAAACTGATTTTTGAAAATTCTACGTCAATGACAATAAATTGTGTTTGATTTTGAAAAGTATTTCTTTGCTTTTGCACCCATAGTAACAAAACTAAAAATCCTTTTGTGCAAACACATTAAGAAAACAGCGGATGGGAGTGGAGTGGGGGTGGCATATTCGGTTTTGCACGCGGGCGCTCAGTCGGCTAGTGGAGGGCCTGGATGAGGCAATCTCGTACAAGAAATGCCCATTGGAATGGAGATCTCTACCACCCTATAGCTTTTTCAGCTAAAAGCCATGAAGGATCATCTTATCAATTTAGCACCATACGCTTTAAATAAATTTCACATAATACATAATGTCAATTAGAATTTGTTATTCTGGCACACTCTATAAAAAGTTAAATAAACATTATTATTATTTTTAATATGAAGACAGTGTTATCCAAAAAGTTAAATAGATTTTTTATATTATTACATTTAGAAATATCATTAAATACCACTCTTACATCAGGTTTAATTTTCTTTTTGCTGCGATACTTGCAATAAAAGTTTGTGTTTACGCTGAAATTTAGTTTCTGAGGGCCTCATTTTCACATTTTCCAAAAATTCGGTAATCCTGTATGTGCACGAATTGCACAAATTCTAAATTTGCCTTTTAACAGTTTCAAAAGAAGATTGATGGAATATAAAAGTTGTCCATATAAACATAATCTGCGAATAGGACTCAAGAGAGAGGTAACAGCATTCTCGAGTTTGATAAAATCCCACAATATATTTTAATTTTACATTTCAAATTTTTATATTCTAGTATTTCTGTATACAGGGTGTCTACCGTAGACCGTCCATTAGAAATATATGGGGAACGGATAAAGCTTGAAGTCTGAAAATTTGAATTTGAATATGATCGGAAGGGAACCAAAGGATAAAAATATTTTCAATAAGCTGATGGTTCCGGTTATACCGGAAGTTGACAACGGATTTGTTAATTTAAATGGAATGACGCCAATTTTAATTTTTTTTCTTAATCTGCATTTAATTTTCAGAAATAGTATATATTTTAACTATATAATTTCCTGGTAATACATTTACCAGGCCTAAACTTAACTGTTATCGAAATATTGAATTTTTCGCATAAATTATGCAACCGCAGCAACATTTTGAAAAATCAAATTTTCATAATTAGACTTATGCGATAATGTTCGTACTTCATTAACCATTAGTTGAAACATTGTACTTTTCAGAAATACATCCGGAGGGACATTCTTATGTACGTTCTTTACAAAATTGAATTTTAAAATAAGAAAACTTTAAATGGCAAAAAGTGTACGAATGTAGAATTAAAATCCTTGTTAAATGGTATTGGGTTTCCCTATACCTAAAACGTATACTTTTCCGATTATTTAAACTTTTTCGAACTCTTGCTGCAAAAGCGACCCTTTGACAATACATTCATTTGTTGTAAATTGGGTTGCCTACCAATTAGTTATCAATTTTGACGTTTGCGTAACTCAGGTTGGTTGATTTCATATTTAGGGTGAAAAATTAATTAATTAATAATAATAATAATACAATTTATTATTCCAATACATACATGATTAAATCCATATACAGTGATTAATTTGTTTGCTATTACTGCATGTGGAATAAAGGGTGCTTTTCGGCAGGTAGCTGCCGCTCTTCCAAAGCACCCTAGTAACAAAGACAAAGTTAACGTAGCTGAACACAAAAAAAAGAATAACAACGTAACTGACCACCAAAAACAAAAGAAAATTCAATTAACACAAGTTAATAGATTAATTAAATATTAATTTTGTTTTCTTAATCTACATTTAATTTTCAACGACTTTTGTAATATGTTTGCCAGGCCTAGACTTTATTGTTTTCAAGATATTGAATTTTTCGCAAAAATTATGCAACCGCAGCAACATTTCGAAAAATCGAATTGTCATAATTAGACTTATGCGATAATGTTCATACTTCATTAAGCATTAGTTGAGACATTGAACTTGTCAGAAATACACCCGGCGGGACATTCATACGTACGTTCTTTACAAAATTGACTTTTAAAATAAGAAAACTTTAAATGACAAAAAGTTATCGAATGTTGAATTAAAATCCTCATTAAACGGTATTGAGTTAAATGTCCTGCACGTTGTACTTATTATTTGTTGAAATTGGCCATGAATATTAAATAAATTCATAATATCAACATTGGGGTAATTATTCGTTGCCATTTTCGAACACAGTAAGGACTTGTCAATGTTGTCAAGAACTAAACACGTTAAATATGTTGGTAACTCGCTTTCCAAATGACACCTGCATTAACTTTTCGCCCTAAATATGAAATCAACCAACCTAAGTTACATAAATGTCAAAATTGATAACTAATCGGTAGGTAACTCAATTTGCAACAAATGAATGTGTTGTCAAAGGATCGCTTTTGCAGCAAGAGCTGGAAAAACTTTCAATAATCGGAAAAGGATACATTTTAGGTATACGGAAACCACTTCTACATTCGATAAGATAAAAATATTTGGTTTCTTATTTCAAAATTCAGTTTTGAAAAGAACGTAAGTAAGAATGTCCTGTCGGGTGTATTTCTGAAAAGCTCAATGTCTCAACTAATGATTAATGAAGTATGAACATTATCGCATAATGTCTAATTATGAAAATTCGATTTTTCAAAATGTTGCTGCAGTTGCATAATTTCTGCGAAAAAATCACTTTCTCGAAAACGATTAAGTTTACGCCTGGCAAATGTATTACGAAAGTTGTTGAAAATTAAATGTAGATTAAGAAAAATAAATTAAATTGGGTTTATTCCATTGAAATTAACAAAGCTGTTGTCAACTTCCAGTATAACTGGAACCACCAGCTTGTTGAAAATATTTTTATCTTTTAGTTCCCTTCCTACCATATTCAAATTCAAATTTTCAGACTTCTAGCTTTATCCGTTCCCCATATATTTCTAATGGATGGTCTACGGTAAACACCTGTATACCTGTAATGTATTCGCACACCATTCTGCAAACGATTCTACTTTAAAATTTTACTTCTATTATAAAGTAGACTTCGTTTCCATAGAATCATTGTTTCATCTAAAGAAAGATTTTGTTTCGGAGTATATATAAATGGTCCAAAACTTTTCTGAAAATAGTGGATCAAGAATTGCACTTTATAAAGAATCGTCCAGAATTTTCTCCAGTATCTTCATTATTATGAAGTGGAAAAAAGTAAGTATCTGTAGGAAACGATTTTCATTCTTGTGCTGAATCTTTCAGCTTGTTTTTTCGCACTTGACCTATCAATATTAGTAGACCAAAAAATAATTTGAATTCGCGTACTGTTACGTTTATCCATTTAGATGTTTTCTGTGGCTCTTTATAATTTGTTGTGGTCGTAATATCTGTTTGTACCTTTGGCAACTTTGTCGAAACATTCATTTGTAATAAATATGGAGGCAACACTTTCTACATTTTCAGAGTTTTCTGGCAATATTTTGACTTGAAACCACTCTAGTTTCTCTCGTTATATAAGAACTACTATCGGAATCGCTGTCGTAAATTGTAATATATTTTATGTTGTATTTCATAATGGTAGATTTCTTGTAATATTACGGCAATAAATATTGCATTGAAGTGCACATAATGGATAAGCTACCTATATGTACTCTTTTTTTAATTGTAGGGCCCAGATGGGCCTCCTGGAACCTAGGCATCTTTCTCTGCATAAGATGCGCGGGGATTCACCGAAACCTCGGCGTGCACATATCGAAAGTAAAATCAGTGAATCTAGACACGTGGACCCCGGAGCAGGTGGTCTCCCTTCAGCAAATGGGTAACTCGAGGGCCCGCGCCGTCTACGAAGCGAACATCCCCGATAACTTTCGGAGACCGCAGAACGACACAAGCCTAGAGACGTTCATCAGGGCCAAGTACGAGCACAAGAAGTACATTGCCAAAGAGTGGGTGCCGCCCGCTTTGCCGAAGGTAAACTGGGAGAAGGAAATCGAGGAGGAGATGGAACGGCAGAAGAGGAAGAAGAAGTCGCTGATCGAGAAGAAGAGTCTGGGCAACGTCGAGGTGCCGCAGTTGCCGAAGCCGAAAAATCCGAGCCCGAAACCGGTGAGGGCCGTGCCCGTCGCGACGGAAGACAAACAGGTCACGGATCTGTTGGCTCTGCAAAACGGCGAGGACGGGTTTAGTAATTTTCTGTCGGCACCTCCGAAAGAGGAGACGAAAAAGGAAGAGAAGGATGCGGGAAAGAGCGAAGAGGAAAGTTTCTTTAATCAACCGGCCCCGACGGAAAAGGAAAAGGCGAAAATGACGAAGGACAGTATTCTAGCTCTGTACGGAAACGCGCCGCCCATCAGTAATTTCAATCCGGCGTACGCGACGGGTTACAACAGCTTTCCGACGCAGCAACAGAACTTTCAGAATTACAATTTCCCAGTGCAACAACAGTCGTTTCCCGCCGCGCAAAACGGTAGTCAGCAATTCCAACCGGTCGCCAATCAGTTCCAGTCGCAGTTTTCGCCGCAGTTTAGCCAGTACGCGCCTGCGGCGGGCGTTCAGATTCCCAACCAGTATCAACAGTACCAGAATCAGCAACAGCAACAGTTCCAGCCGAACGCGACACCGCAATTCCAGTCTGTTCCCAATCAGTACAGTTCGGTGTTGTATCAGCAGCAAAATTTTGGAACGAAACCTGCGGTCCCTAATCCGTTCTTTGGCGCTAATCAAACGGGACTGCAACAGCAATTTAGTAATCTATCGTTGAGCAGTCAGTCGAACACGAACGCAACGCCAACACTCGCCTCAAATATATGGCAGTGATCAGGTTAACATAATTTAAAGAAAAACCACGAAATATATGTGTTCTGGAGAATGCATGCTCAGTTTTTTGAGTGTCCTATTTTGTACAAATTACATCTACTATCCTTTTTTTCTGTCTGCGTTTTAATCAATTTTTAATTTTTTATCGTGCAATAGAAACTTTGTTACACACAACACACAGGGTGGTATTTTTTTCACTCCTAAAATATAAGAGATTATTTAAAAATCTAGTAGTTTAAAAAAAAGGATATAATATATAAACTTTATATTTTCGACGAGAAAACAAATATTAATAATAAATAATAGGACAGTGATATTATTTGAATTTTTTAACCCTTTAAATTATTTAATTGTTCCTCAAACCATTTTAACCTATTACTTATCTTTTTAGTTTTAAATTTTAGATGAATCTAAAGCAACCTGGGTATGATGCAATATGTTTTATTATAAATTGAAATCGTTTGGTAATAAAATAATAATTTTATACTGTTGTAAGAAAGGTTCTACTTTACATAACGGGCATCGACTCGATTGCGGGACGTCCGGGTCTTTCGATGCCGTACCCAAACTGTCGAGACGATGCTCTTTTTAGGAAGATTCAATGTTTTACTTCTACATATTTAGAATAAGACGACTTACCCTGTGAATTGTCTGATTCTTTATATTACGCTTCTATATGTTGTAAATTTATATTATGATACACAATATACAAATATTAAAAATGAGCTCGGATGGTTTTCTTACGAGTTAGTTCATTTAACTACACCTTAACCTAATGTGTCTACTTTAAACTGTGATTTTCACCCTTATACAATGGATAAAAAATATTTTACATTAATTATCTAGGTTATAGCGCCATCTAGGCGACTTCGGTGGCGAAATTTGGAACTACACTCTTACGTAAACGTGCTGGTTAAATAAAATGTGTTATTTTTCAATGAAACAGGGTATATTAATGCATTTTCAATAACTTTTGGGCATATTCCTTTTTTCCTAAATAAAAATACGATTTATAAAAGCGAATGTATTTTAAATAATCTGATATCTTTAAAAAGGGAGAACAAATTTTATAAGTAAATTACTCATAGGTAGATTAGTATAGCGAGGTATACAATATGTATAATTGGTAATCGCTTCCTTCCAAGAAATCACAAGAATGATAAGCAAAAGAATGTGCGGAAAAAACCGATTTACCACCACTCCTTCCCGTGGGGCCTTAAATAATTCGTAATGAATAATTTAATGACAATGTCGATGCATCCCGTACTGATTAATGTGTTTTTGATTATGGTATGCGCCGGCATATAAAATTATAAATCGCAGAGTAATTTCATAATAAAAAACTAATTACTTTAAATCTTGGGATTTTAAAGTGATGCTACGTTTATTTACGTTGGTATTATTGTGCATCACGCCGACATTCCATCGTTCATGCCTAACTTCTCTCTTATTATTATTTCCGATTAATCATCTTCAAAACACCGTAAGTAGCGTATAATTTCGTAATGGACGATTTCGAATGGACAGTTTTTCACGAAGGACAACTTCTAGACGCGATGGTCGGCCACAAACCGGTCGGTAAGTATGGAAAAAGAACGATAAAACCGGTACCTAACCTCACTTTTACACAAGGTGTAAATAAATACTTCCAAATGGCTTTTATATGCGACAAATTCATCGATAACATAAACAAGGAGGTACATTCGGACAGGATTTGGGCGCATTTAGAAACGATGTACAATTTGGAGGCGTTAGACGAAAGCGAGTCGCTGCCGTTCCCGAACGACGAAAGGGAATTTTGCCTTCCCGAATCGGAATACGGACCTTTAAAGGCTAAAAAGGAGGAGAAAGTCGACGAGAAAAAGAATGTAAAAGGGAGAGAGACGCCGAAGAACCTTAAGGAAATTAAAAAGGAAGATAAGACGCCCGTTCGTAGCATTAAGGATATTCGGGAGAGACGTGACAGCAGGGACAGTAAAGACGGAAGGCCGTTCAGCGGAAAAAAGGACACGAAGAAGGAAGTGGAGAAGGGAAAAATAAAATTGCGGAATTCCATGCAGAACTCCAAAGAAGAAGTGAAAACCCCTAAAAGCAATAAAGAGGAGACGCCACGCGCGGTAAAGCGACCGTTACGCGGCAGCCTTAAGTCGGACGATTCTAATAGCAACGGAAAATCATCGCCCGTAAACGTCACTCCTACAGGAACGAAACGACGCAGGGTAAACTGAAATTGGGGTAAAAACAAAAATAATTGGCACAATCAATCTAAAAATCACTTATTACAGACCAAAAATAGTCAATCGTTAAATGCTAACGAATATAGATTTTTAGAATCTTTGTACATATATATATATATAAATATATATATAATATAGCGAGTAAGTGAACCAAAAATATTTTTTAAAAATGTAGATTTGTAGATAGATCACTGACATTAAGTTAAAAAATGTTTTTTTGTGTAATATATGTTATCCTGTACGCTTATTATTTCTTGTGTGTAAATAGGATTAAAAGCAGTATTAAAGTGGGTTATAAATTACGTTGAATGCATCTTTTGTTTTGACAATTTTTATAACTGGTTAGTTGCTTATTTGAACTGTTGTTTAAAAAAAGAGAGTACTGAGACTTTAATAAATAAATGATTTAAGTGTTAATTCTGTTGTTTTTTTTATAAAACAATGTTTTGCAATACCTTCGTAAAATAATATTGCAATCTATTTAGTAATGTATTGTATGACAAACCAAGCAATTTTAAGTTTTGCAATTACAAAGCAATTTTACGTAAACCTCAGATAATAAAAAAGAAAGATGTTCCAATTTAGATACATTTTATCTGAAAAAAAGAAGAAAGACTCTCTTCCTTTTTGGCTTTTCCGATGCCCAGATTTAGAATTAAATGAGGATGCAAGTGAAGCTCAACGCACAGTATTTCTGTGTTCTCACTATGAGAAGAGTTTTATGACGACCGTATTCATTAACTTTATAATAGTCTTGTTCATAGAACAGTCAGCAACTGTTGGTAACTATTATAAGCGTGGTTTATTACTAAATTAAAGACTTCCTGCTGGCTCTCTTACAACTGAGGGAATTTCCTATAAAACCAATTAGCTTTGACAAAGACCAATGAAAGTTTAAGGCACCTCCGGTCATCAAAATTGAAAACCACGAAGATGGCTGGTAGATCTTCTTGTTCCCGAGATAATTTTCTGTGAACCTGCCTACTTTTGATGAACACCAATGAAGGTTTAATTTACCCTTGGTCATCAAAATTAGATACCATAAAGACGGCCAGTCGATCTTCTCAGTTATGAGATTTTTAAAAATAAATTTAGCAATTTTTGATGAACACCAATGAAAGCTTACATCAAGTTTAAAAGGTGGGCAATTATCCATTCTACAAATTTAAATTTACTATAATTTCTTTCAGTCTTTTTCAATAACAGAAATGAGTTTGTACGGAGGGATTTCATACCTCCAACCACTCCGTCGCATTATATCAATTGTGGTAAGAACGGCCTTGCTCAAGGCAAACCTCTTTCTACAAATGCAAATCTTAAACGCGAGGAATTTAGATTCTAGTATTTACTCCGTGGTAAATCACGAATATTAAGGGTCACATTTATACAGGCCGTTGAAAAAACGCAAGCAGGAAAGTATGTGCATGCTTTTGCTGTTGCGTAAGCATCTTGTCTGAAAGCGCGGTCGAAAGACGAATTTGGTAAGGCCAGACGATTGAACTGTCAATTAAAACGGCCACGAATGTTTTGCGTATCGTCAGTATCGATATACCTTCGAGGATTAAATTGGGTTGGCCATTAAAAATATTCGAGGAGACTGGAAGAAAGTCGCCTGCTTATGCAGTAATTGACGTTAGCAGTATCGAAAAGGAGCGCTTAATGATGAGATGAACGGCGCGAGAAAAGGAAGTAGTACGTTTCGCGCGCGCGAATTAACTCCTGAATATTAAAGCTATTAAATCCTGAGTGGCTGGCGAGAAGCGAAGTTAATTGTTAGTATAAATAACGCTTAGTGCGCTCTAACCACCAGCTTGGTGCGCTCTCAAGATTGGATCTGCCGCGTGGTAATGTTAAAGAGAAGGAATTATGTATTATTTATTTAAACATTGAATAAATTTTATACCGAATGGAACTGACGAAACCGGCAAACATTGGTCGAACTAATTGACACCTGTTAGTTGGATTTTATCGGAAATTTCGCGAGCTCTTAGCGGGCCAAAGAGGGGGAAGAATGTGGACACTTGATTTGTATCTGAAGTCGTACAGACGAGAAGGTCGCGGCACTCAGAGAAATCAGGCAAAACAAACAGACAAAAGGCATCCCGGAACTGGCTTGATTGGTGGTCGAGACGAGTTGGATTCTCGTATTTTAGTCAGTGACGGCTTCAGCGTTACTGGGGAGGTGCCCCAGTAACGCTGAAGAATAGCTGAAGCCTATTCAAGCAAAGACAATTAAAGAAAAATTAAAGCTTGATTATTTAAACTCAGAAGAAGCAATTGTAATGAAAAATTTACTTTATTAATATTCGATACCATTAACTTTTCATTCAAAAAGTAAACACGAAATACATTTAACTGATGACGTACCAATCTATAGAAAACCATATAATCAGAGAGATTGAGATAAAAAGACATACAGATAATATGTCAGATCAAAGAATTATTGAGAAAGTAATTCTCCATGGTCATCCCCAGTTTTGTTAGTTCCAAAGAAATTAGATAAATCTGAAATTCAAAAATACTGATTAATAATTAACTATGGACGTTTGAATGATAAGACAATAAAAGATAAGCACCCTTTGCCAAATATTACTGAAATATTGGACAAATTAGGAAGAGCTAATTATTTTACAAGTTTAGACCTAACCTCCGGTTATCATCAAATCGAAGTGAGAGAGCAAGATAGAGAGAAAACCGCTTTCATCACAGATGAAGGTTTATATGGATTTTCAAGAATGCCCTTTGGTTTATGTAACGCACCAAGTACTTTTCAAAGAACCATGAATAACATATTAAGAGGATTAAATGACGAAATCTGTCATGTGAATTTAGACGATATTATAATCTTTTCAACTTCATTACAAGAACACAGAGATAGATTAGAGAAAATGTTTAGAAGATTACAAGAAAATTGAGTTAAAATTTCATTAGACAAATGTGACTTTTTGAAAAAGGAATTGAAATATCTTGGACATTTAATTACTAATGAAGGAGTAAAACCTGATCCATCAAAAATAGAGACAATTAAAAAATATCCCTTACCCAGAACAAAAACCGAAATAAAATCATTCGCTGGTTTATCCACTATTATATTAAATGAGCAAAAATTGTATATTTATTTATTTATTTATTTATTTATTACCAAACCGGTTTTTTAAACGCCACACGATGTTTGTCATATTTGCAGGATATAGAC
>JAWQRJ010000365.1:0-22111 GCA_033557515.1 Diorygopyx duplodentatus | reverse complement strand
AGGTTGCCACCGCTGCGGGTATCTCACGTCGTATTAAATAAACTCTTGGTATCTGTTAACTGGATTTTTCGGAGGGCATTCAGGAATAAAGGAAGGTCTGAAAAAGGATTCGGATTACATAGGAATGCTAGGTATTTGAAATAAATTTTTCGTTTACCGTAATTTCCGTAGAGATTGCAGTTCTTTAGTGAATAAAGATTAGCTATTAATCCAATAACTGTGAGAGTCCGGTAATCACATACTTAGTTCTCATACCGACTTGCGCACGGTTCCTCTTGTAATCTCCGACGTTTTATTCTTCAATTTTTCCATCAACTTACCGGGCACTCATTCGGGCAGTCCGGTACAAACGGGAGCAACTACCTAAACCACGGGTGGTTAATACTTACAGCAGTTTCGGTATTTGCGGTTATTTTACGTACCTGACAACCCTTTTTATGGTGAAAACCGATTAGCAAAACATAAGGAATCGGACCCTGCGAGTCACTCATCGTAAGTTTGCCTGGTTATTCCAAAAAAGGTAACACTTAACTTGTTTGTAGCATATATTGACAACTAGTGACAACTTCAGAAGCCATTGTTACCAACTATGGTTTTAGAAAAATCACTATTAAACGTCAATAGTTGCTGTAATTAATTATTTATAATCATTTGAATGAATATTTATTCTCTAACTGATAGCTAACTCTCTTTGTAACATTTATTTATTTAAGTTCCAAGTTGCAATCAACCTTGCGGTGAATACGGGTTTTAATTTGTGATATTTATTTTTCTTACAGTTGGTGCTATTAGGAAAGAATTTTAATTTGATTGAATTATTATAGGGCTTGACGAGACAAGTCTATAATAATTGGTCTCAAGTCTCAAATAACTCGCATAACTTGGTAAATGACTAAAATTGTAAGGAAAACATCGAACAGAACTATGGGGAGATGGCGAGATCTATCGGTGCGGAAGCGAAACAACCTATCCGAAGATAACCGCAAATGGTGGCATAAAAGTGTGTTTTTGTGTTTTATCCGCGGGAAATTGATTTAGATAGGTGCCAACCTTAAAAAAATCGTCTTAAGATCTAAAAAAATGAGTTTTTGCTTATTATAGCTAGGTTTGTATAATAGGGAGCGTTCGTGTGCTGGTCGAATGTTAGTTTTGTATTTCACCACACGATGGCGCTTACTTTTTATTTAAAATAATATAGAACTCAATATATTTTATTTATATTTCGTAATTGTATTTGTTGTGTAGAGAATACACAATGTTACCCTCTGCATATACAATTTGCAACAAATAAACCTAATAAAAAATATATCACAGTATGCAATGTAAGTACTTTGAAAATTTATTGCTATTCAAATAAAAACAATAAATCAAATAAGTATAGCAAGAACCATAGAAATATCTCCCAAAATAACAGATACATAATTATAGTTTAAGTAAACAATTTTTTAAGTAAATAGATACATTTGTAATTGAGTGCACAAACATAACTACATTAGAAATAACTATTTTTTTTCATTTAAATAATCACAATTTGTACTTTTCAGAGTATTTCCTACTTTTAAATCATTATTATCATTACCGTATTTTTATTTATTTCGTAATTTGTAATACATTTTCCTCACCTTTTTTAATGTACATTTTTTGTTTATTATATGTGAAAATACTTTACAATATGTATATACTAGTACATTGTTCATTAGTTAAACATGTATGCACATGAGTATGTATATACATGAAAATGTTAAACGATCTAAGAGTTTATTTGAAGTTTTTATGAACTGCTATCGCCATCTTTGTATGCCGTGCCGAATTTACTATAGTCCGCAGTGCTTTTCAGAACGCACCCGTTTATTAAATTCCTTGTGGAATTTGTGGTCGATTTTATTCAACATACATTGTCCCAAAGTCGCACCGTTTAGAAGTTATTGGAGATTTAAAGTATCATTTACGGTACTTGCATATCACATATTTAAATATTTGTTTGCCCAAAGTCGCACCGTTTCAAGATCGGGGAGTTAAGTGAGAGAAAGTCGTGTGAGTGATCCACATCCACTCAGTTTATATTGCTATGCAACTTGAGCTTTTTAAGTAGAATACGCATATTGTTGCATATTGTCGCTTTTTTAAATTATATGACATAACAATGCCATAACACTATTTTCATGTATAAAGAGTGTCCCGTTTGTACTAAATACTTATTGCAATACCAAATATTTCTACTAAATCAGTATTTCTCGTCATTTTTATTTACCTAACGAAACCACCACAAGTAAGCTAGAAACAAATGGCGTTTCAACATAAACAGATGGAAATAAAATATAGGTTATCATTTTGAATAATTACAACCATAATTACAAATATTTATTTATGTTATCATGATTTATACCGGGCCTTAATATTGGGGACGCTATATTAGCTTGTTTATTTTATTCGATATTTTTTACACGATATTTTCCGTGGAGAAATTTCTTGATTTACTCCAGATGTTTAGTAAACTGTATGCCAAATTAATTTTATTAAAGCAATCATAATGTGCACTGCCATTTGGATATTACAAATTTTCACAAAAAAATGCTTTGATGTGTTTTTATGTTTGAGCAATCCGAATATGAAATTAAAAGCTCGAAATGAAGTATGGTTTCTTTAAATTCTCTATACTCACAAAGAAAGACTATTTGAAAATATGTTGAAAGGTTTTGAGTTTGCTATATTAGAAGTTAAACATTTAAAACTCATAAAGTGGATTTTTTCTGATGTAAGTAGGTATATGTAAGATATTTGACCCACTAAATGTAAATATGTCATTAAAAAACTGATATAGAAATCAAAATATATCTAACCAAAATATATATTTAACATTAAATTTATTTCAAAAAAACCTTTTAATTCTAAAGGTTTTAATTCTTGGAATTTTAAATCTAATTAGCAACAACATGTCGATTCATAGACTGATTTTTATTGTATTTTAATTTGCACTATACTGATCTCTCTAGCTTTCTCTTATTTTATTATGAAGAATTTTTCGTATGTCGACATAAAAATCGAAAATAAATTCAGGAATCTAAGTAAGGTTTGAGTTGAAACAGTTGTTTCTTCAACTTTGATTTTTTTGTATTTCATTCACGATCATCATCGATTTGAAGATGAAGCTTAAATTTATTAAATTAAGGTGGCGATCGTTCGAAAAATGAATTTGGGATTTTTCATAAATCTCAGTCCCAAATCATGTCTTTCTAATCTATATTATTTTTATAATTCTGAAGGATACAACCAATACTCTTTGCTTCTGTAGGCGATTTTATTGCCCAACTTCGATATATCACCCAATGAACGGAAATATTGAACACAGTAACTAACAAATTTATCTCTGTAATTTCCTAAACTTTCCGATATACTGTTCAGATGAACTGACAGTTCGAAATTTATGCCCCCAGACCATATATCACCCTATAACTAACCCTAATATTAATCGTTTAAAAAACCATTTATGCCTTCAACGTACCCAGTCGATATAAATTATGGCCGCTTGCACCAGAACTGCACTACGGAGCGGAATTCCTTTGGTTTTTGAACGGGGCGCCAGCACCGCATTGGTTTTTGTGCCATTTATCATGTGGTATAATAACATAGGTGAGAAATTTGTTACATGTGCGAAAGGCATATGTAATAAAAAATCTATAGAAGCTGAAGATTTATTTGAACAAAAAGTGTTTCCAAGTTTGTCAGTCCGACTATAATAAATGAGGGGTCGAATTCTTCCTTAAAATAATGATTACTTTGCGAAATAGACTGTAGTGCATCATATTATGCTCTAAATCGGCTCCAAGGAAATGTGAAAACGGAAATTTTCGTGACGAAGATATATTAATATTCAACGTTCAAACTGGCTTTAGGGCAAATTGTACGGTTAAGTTTAGAATTCAAGTAATTGAATACGACATTCTTCGTTTAGTACAGCAATTTACTTATGAAACTTACTGTAACAATTGGACATGAGAGAGTTAATAACATAGAGCGCAATTTCGTGGTGTTTCTCCGCAAGAATTTAGTGTAATTAAGGCTCTTACGAATGCATCGAGGGTAATATTATTGCTTCATTTTCGTCCGTACCGACGTGTGCTTTATTATCTTATTACGTGTTAAGATTAAATTCGCTTGTTATTATACAAGCGGACGTGTGTTGAGAATAATAAAGTCGTTGAATATATATGGGGTGCGAGCCATAAAAATAAAATTGAAAAAAGTGTATTTCGTATTTTTGCGACGTACACAGCATACATGTTTATGTCTTTTCAGGGTATCTTGTCAAAGGTATATTACCAAAATGATGTAAAAGGGATATTACGTTCAGTGTAATCAAAATACGCCCAGTTAAAGCAATTGTTGTCGTTTAAATAATAGGCTTTATTTCAAATTGCTGATTTGCAATGGATTTAAAATCTACAAAATAGCACTTTGCCACATAAAGGCGACCGACCTGTTGCATCAATATATCTTTTCAGAGTATCTCGTTACTGTCTCTAAGATATAAGAATTAAGATTTCAATTGTCTGACAATAACATTTTCGGAGTTGAACAGTTAAAAATCTGAACACTAAGTATTAGGAGTTATCTGTTAGGAGTTAATAGTGAGTTTTTTATGGTATATTGTCTAGTTAAAAACTCGCAATTTCTGGTAAAATAATATTTTTATAAGAAGAAAAGAAATACGGGTTTCAACCTACATTTTCAATTTAAATAGGTAACCTTATAAAAGAAAATATATAAATCACCAGCAAAGCTTACAAAATTTTGAAAATAATTAGTGATTTTTTAAATTTAAATTGAAAATTCGTTCTTTTATATGGATACAGTTTTACAAATTTGAAAAAAGATCATATTAAGACATGGTTGTAGTTATTTACTGGTGACAAGTTTGATAAAAAATATATAGGGACACGATCTAACGGATTTGTTTTTGCGTGGAAACATTTTGAACCAGATCGTGAAAAATTATTTTCTTCAGCAATTTTACACGTTAAACACTTTGCTATTAACTCTTATGCTACTTTAAAGTAATTATCGCATAAAAACATTCCCTAAAGAGCTTCCTTAAAATCTTTTTCGCATAATCGTTACTTAACAAAATTAATTCTCTATCGTCAAGTTTTATTACTAGTAATAACCTTTTTCTAATTAGGCACCATTTGAAATTAATTTTACAAAATCCTATTTTAATTGTATTCTAAAGATTTCTTGTGTGGAATAAACGTTTTGTGTTTCAACTAGGTATTTCTTTGTTTTGATGTATGACATATTATAAATTTTTGAAAATACATCCGCCAGATTTTTGCTGCCCAAGATATGGCGAATATCAAAATCGAATACCTGATTTGCTAAAGTCCATCTATAAATTCTGCTATTTTGAATTCTGATAGTGTAAATGTATTGTAAAGACGAATTATCCATTTATATTTTTTCGAGCCAATAAATAAAATTCAAACTTTTTAAGTAATTTTTAGCAAACAGTTTCTGACAAACATGATATAAACTTTTTATAGTAATTTAGCAAACCTCTTAGGTAACATCTGGTAAAATATAGATTTCCTTTTAATAAAATATTTGAAATTTAGAGAGTTAAATTGAATACATATACTGGTGTTAAATTGATGGACCAAAAGTGTTTATTAATGTTATTATATTGAAAGATGCTATCCATGAGATCTCAGAAGCGTCCAATAGCAATTTTCCAAGCTCTTTCTAAAAATTATAGGCAAGTCAAAACTCAAAATCATTTCAATTGATAGTACTCAGTAGTTGAACTATTGACCACTGAGCATTGATCAATGTGGTCAGTGCATCAGTGGCACCAATAATGCCATTTGAGAGAACATCAAAGGACGCAGTGAGCAAACAGGATAACCATGGAAAACACGGTTTCATACTCACTTTTAAATGTCAAGGTGTAAACAAACACTTTCAACGTGCATTTATTGACTTTTCATTACCGGATCGCAGCTGGCTTGGACAAATGCAGTTTTCGAATATCGTCACGTACGGACCAGTGCGACAGGAAGTGAGAATGTCATTGTTTAGCAGCACAGGAGCGTAACTTTAACGACGCTGCCTAATTATTGGTCAGATCTCGACAGTTTCCTGTGTTACTGGAATTGATTTAAAGGGATGTCTGAAAATTGGAGCGTGATAGATTTTAATTAATTCACCTCGGAAACTTGTACGACGTAAATTGCATTGTACAATACCTAACTGAATTTCTATATTGTACCCCATACCAATTTCCTAGACAAAATTTAACAGTGCAGGACTATTTAATAATGTATGCAGGATAAACGAAAAAGTGCGGAAAACGGAAAGTACAATTAACTTGTCTTCATTATTTTAAAACTTATTTTAAAACACATAGAGTGAATATTATCTACTTTTCGTCCAGTAATTTTGTGTTAATTTCTTCAGGAGCAGTTTCATAAATAGCTTTTAGAACAGTAGTAATGGTGTATATAATAATAATAATATTTGCCTACAAGAAATCGTATCAGCAGCTAGTTTTCTTGATTACATTTTACATCATATTTTATATAAGTACTGTTATCGTGTTAACAGTGTTCTGGAATTCTATCGAATGAAACAAGATTTATTAAACTGCGTATCACGTAGGTCTCCTTGTTAAATTTCCAAGCCACGTCTGCTTGAAATTTCAGTAAATTCCCAAGTACTTAACGGGATTACTGTGATGATTAGAGGGTGTCAGAAAACCATGTTAAGATGCCCAACTGAGAGCTCGAAGCTCTCTATTCCAGATCTTGTATTGTGTCCGACATGTTGAGTATTCTGGTGTAGCAAAAATTAGAATTAATTTTATAGCAAGTGAAATACTAGACTCTATGTAGTTAATAAATATTAAAGAAAATATGGGTGGAAGAGCTGAACTTTGAAGAACTTCATGCTTTATGCTCAATGAATTACGCAATTCAATTGGTGATTGGAACAAGGGCCCAAATATAAAATTTTAGAGGAAAAATAAAAAACTGAATTTCTTGGAAATTCGTTTTGCATCTCTTCATATATCCTTATATAACGTTTTACTTCTTTCTGTTCCTTTTGTTATCATTGCCATTCTGAATGAAGAAACTTGCCATAACTAAAAAAAACAAGTGCTCAAGATAGCTTAGCACTTGTTTTTCTACTTATGTCAAGTTTCTTCATTTTCTTTTGAATTTTGTTTCTTACTACTATTTTCGTATTTGTTATATGTTATTGCCATCTATCCTTGATCGTCTCTTGTCATTCTCCATCGCCTTGTTCGTTGTATTATAGCAGTCTGTTCTATTTACAGTAAGTTTTTTCATGTCAAAGGGGATATTGGTTAGTATTTATTGTTTCTCATTCCATTTCCACTCCCTTCCATCAGTTATTACCTTCTTATACCCTACTTTTGTGTGCTTGCTCTTATTTGCCTCTTCTTTTACTATTATGGTGTTTATGTATATCTTTTCCTTTTGTCCTTTTAGAATAACTTTATTTTTTAACATCCTTATTTTGTCATCACACAGAATCCATCACACAGTCACTCACTCACACCTCAATCACTCAGCTTTACATCAATTTTCAGTTTCTGGTTTATAAAATTTTCTACACCTTCTCTCAGTTCCCTATCATCATCTGTCTCCATTTTTAGTCCTGCAATCACCAAATTTTTCCCCTTCCCTTCTTTATCGATCTGCTCCACTCTTCCATTCAGATTTTTTATTTTGTTTCTCAATTCTTTGTTTTCTTGTTTTAACTTTGTCATCTCTTCATGATTTTGTTACTCTTCTTTTCTGATTTTGTTTGGTTTCACCAATCATTTCCTCATTTTTATCTATCATTTCCCTTTTTTCCCTTCCTTTCATCCCTCCACCATTAGTGTCGGTTCCACTTACCTCACCTGTTCTATTTGGCATCCTTGCACGCCAGTACGCTTTTTTGTTGCATGCCCGCCGATAGATCCCGCCATTGTACCGATGTTTTCTTCACAATTTTATTTATTTACGATATGAAATGATTTTAGTGAAAGTCGAAACATATCTCAATCGATTCCTGGCACCGAATTATTGAAATCTCGAAAACATCGGCCGGCAACTTAAAGCCGTCTTCCCGGTCTGAGGAATACATACAAAGAAGAATTCCTAGTTTAATAGCATAAGATATGTGGGCGCTTGAAAAAAATATGTATATGGGCCCTTATTCCACTCAGCGATTCAATTATTGTGGGTGACATAATGGACGCGATTTCACAAATATGATTTGATTATAAAATGAAACCCAATATGTATAATTATGTTTAAAAAAATTGCACTAATGACTACCGCTCAATCACTATTTAACCAACTATGTCCTAGCTGAATGAATAAAATCGATAATTTTATCGATTTTATTCATTCAGCTGGGAATTTCCAAGGAAAAACGGACAAGTCAATTTTGCTTTTGAAGTTGGCGTTTTTTGGCGTAGTTTATCAAATTTTTGCGTCATCGCCGAAGGTAAAGTCAAATCAATAAAGAAAAATTAGTCTTCCATTTCAAGATATTAATGCAGTGCCCTATTTACCAAATTAATAAGAATACACCTTATTAAATAATGTAGGTATATCCTTATTAACTTGGTGTTCTTGCCAAGAATTATACTCTTTAATAATCCTTTATTAGAATAGAAAGATTTATTTGTTGCAAGTATTACATCTAAGTACTCAAATAATAATCAGTATGCACACAGAGCTTATTCTCAAACCACTGTAATACATAACAGAATATTTATAGACTTGACGATTTTTGAGTCAAAACCGTTCTTACTATGGCTGGTTGGTTCTTACGTTCTTACTTACGTTGGTTCTTACTATGGCTGGTTTTACTCTTTACTGAATATAATGGTTTATAACAAATTAGAAACAATCGCTTATTATTACTGGAAGTTGTGAACAACTTCTAATATTATTGGAAATTGTGGTATATTTAAAAATTACCAGTAATTATTAATAATTAGTTTATCGATAATTACTAATTATTAATTATTACGATTATCATACGAAATATAATAAAGCCTCGTAACCTCTTTTACGATGAGTAAGCTGTACACATGCTTTTCTAGGATCATTAAATATGTAATATGTTTCTAAATCATAGGCAATATACTTGGGACACTGCCGTAACATTAATGGTAAACGATACGATAAATTCATGCTTATCGAACGGGTTCTATAGCATTCGGGTTATGATTCGTGATAGATACTATAACTTTGATTGTAGCTTCCATCGTTTTGTTTGTGGGTCAATATGCGTGGGGCACTTCACAAAGTTTTGGAAATAAATTCCAAACCTTCCTACAGCCTGTACGATAATAACCTTGTATGATAATCTGGAAATTCACACCAGTTACTGCAGTTATTCTATTTTAACAATTATTCCGTTTTACTTGAATAATCATATATGTATACGGAAGCAATACAAGATCAGTTTCGTCTCCGTAATGAGGACAGTATAGCGTTAACAACTTTTCCTTTCTCTTTCTTAATTGCAGCATAAATCCAATCAGCTCCGAGCACTTAGCGAATCGTTTCAGAGCTCTGTAAAGCGATGCTGAAATGTGACTCACCCGTGGTTAGTATTCCCGGTGCTGCAGAGTTTGGGACGTATCACACAAAACTGCTGTCACCGAAACTCACGTACCCAATTAGAGGGTCCCTTTGAAGGTAAACGTTCCAATAGAAGTCCTGAGAACATCTTCTGCGATGAGCAATTGCGCGAGAATCGATCGTTGCTGCACATGGTAAAACTCTGGGGCTGCAATTTTTATATAGGAGGTGTTGCTGTAGTTAGTGTCTAATTTCTACATAAATTAATTTAGATACTTACTGTTTGCAGTATAGGTTTTGTAGGTCTTTATCAACCTATTCTCTCGCTATTCTTTTTGTAGTAGCTGCTTACTCGTTCTTATTACGGCAGTATCATCATCGAATGCTAGACATTGCCTGTTGTGATACAATCACCCTATTCTGTTTTTTATTCGTTTTTTAACTCCTTCGATAGTTGATTTATCTGACACACTTTTAAACTTTGTTGTGATACATTTTCTTGCATTTTAGTTCAACTTCCCACTTTAGAAGTGTGTCTTGTCACATTTTGAATGTTTCAAAAATAATTATCAGCAATGTTCGGGTGTTATAAATATAACAACAAAGGTTACGCCGGAGTTTAATTACCTATTCAACGAAGCTATATATAGTAGCAGGATTATCTAGCGTGAACTATAATTATGTCCTCAGTTTGAAATTGAATTGAGTTCCAAACTGTAAACCGTATTAACTCTTTAGCACACACAAATACATACATTCCACTTGCGTATTGAATCCATACAGGGCGTACCTTTATAGAACATACAAAGAGCGCATCAGGTATTAGCGACCAATAAATCAACGGAGGATAATGGATTTTCTTTTCGTCTAAAATATTTTTAAGAGGAGTGTTGTTTAGCAGCAGCACATTCGAAGAAACAAAGCAACGAATAACAGTGGTGCTTTCACTGGGTTATCTAGGAACCACAATCTTCACCCCTTCTGTTCTCCTTGGGCTTGTAATTTGCAATTTGCAATTACTACTAAACATACTAGATGATTAGTAGTGAAAATAAATTTAATCGAGTTTAAACGTATGGAACTTTTAATAATTCTTGGTTTCACTGATCACAAAAGACTCATTTAAAAGCTTGTCATGCATTTATTGAAGTTAAGAAACATAAAAATCGAGGAGTTTCAGAAAGATAAAAAGTAATTAAATGTCTACATGTTAAATTACATATTAAAATAATCCAAATTTTATCCATACAGGCTATATTTAGTATATATATTATTCGAAGACGACTAAAAGTAGTAAGGCCTCAAACATTTGGTTTCAACAAAATGGTGCCTCACCGTACTTTTAAGTCCATACTTTTCCAGAGTTCAATATGATCTAATTTTCCTCTCCAGATATAGTCTAATGTATTTTAATGGGGATATTTAAAAGGTATATTGTATGTGAGCATAACTCACTAAACAATCCTACCACTTGTCTTGTTTTCGCTTTAAAATAAATATCTTTAATGCAATACCAAGATAAACACAACTTGTGCAAAAACACGAGGTCGTTTCACAATGAAAACAGATGAAATGAACAAACTAGTTTCTATTAAAAGATGCTTAGAAATACAACTTAATTCTACGAAAAGAGAATTTAAATACCAAACTTTTCTATACCATTCATTCGATGTCAGATTTTTCAGTGGCCCAGTGGTCCATTTTGAAAATAAAAACCTTTTTTCTACCTCTTGACATAATTGACGACAAGTAGTAGATATTATCCGATTCTTAAACCTCCTCCTGGAACCTCAAGGCCAGGGTCAAGGTTACACTGAGTAACCTTGGCCTTGGCCTTGAAGTTTCAAGAGGAGAATCTGCTAAAAACCATTCCCTTTTAATTAGGAAAAGGTCACCCAATTATGCAAATGACCCCAAGTGGAAAATAAATGGTATGTAAACGAGTACTCGAGGTAGAACATACATCTATGCGGCGCGCAATTATGCAAACGACAATTATGATTGTATGTTAACCAAGGTTATTGAAGGTAGAAAATAAATGGTATGTAAATGAGTACCCCAGGTAGAAAATAAATCTTAAAGACGTTTAGTAAAGAGGTCGCCCGATTATGGGACGCGAAATTATGCAAATGACGGTATATAAATGACTGTATGTTAACCATGGTTATTGACCAGGGCCATACACCATAGGCATTGTCCACGGTTATGGTAAGTAACCTGACCAAAGTCATTGTTCCTCCACACTTTTGTTCGGAGGAGTAAAGTATAAAACGGAAGAGCGTTACCGCTCCAAAATAAGAAACAAAATGGAAATTGTTTTGAGGACGCCACCAGCATCCCCGATCAAAAAAGTGGGAGAGGGGGGGCAATGACGTTGGCCCGGTTACTAAGCATAACCTAGGACAATGACCTTGGTCTATGGCACTGGTCAATAACCTCGGTCACTTTCAGTCAATGACCTTCGTCGATTAGCCGATTCTAAAACCTCCTCCTGGAAACTCAAGGTCAAGGTTACTTTGCCCCTGACCTTGAGGTTCCAGGAGGAGGTTTAAGAATTTTTCCTCACTTTGGAGGTAAACCAATTTAAAACTAAACCGGGATATGCGAACAACGAAGGGGCTGACAACCTCGCATAATAATACTGTACGTAAATACCTCTAAAGGTTAAAGGCTAAAGAGTGACCATGCTAACGATTTTTTTTGGCTAACCAAAAAAAATTTTTCACTGGTTTTTAGACCCCAACTAAGGAAAGTTATAGTGGATACGCGTGGAGCTTCTTGACTTTTGAAGAAAAATGTGGCAGGACATAATACAGCAAACACTGAGGAAGATGTTTAAATAGAAGGTAAAGAGTGAGAAGCTTTCTAGAGAATTTCAGGAGGGCACCAACCATCACGGTATACAAGCCGAAACATGGGTTTAACTTTAGCGAAATTGTTTTTTAAGCAAATGTCCAAAAGGAGACAAACTTTTTTATGATACAAACATTTATTATATTTCATATAGAATAAATGTTTTATTTTGCGCTAATGCAATAAACACCTCAGTGTATATTGCAAGTCAAACTACAAGGCATGGGTAACAAGAAGGGTATTCGCGTAGTGGATCGTGCAGATGTTTGGACCAAACATTTTCAGAATTCAATATGATCTAAGTTTCTTTTCCAAACACGGTGTTAATGTTTTTTTTTCTGGGAGAATTGAAAAAGTATGGTGAGTAAACCAATAACTTGACCAAAAGAACTTTCGCATAAGAAGAGATGTATATGCCAAGACACAAACCTATTATCGATAGAATAACTTTTTATTTTTTACTAATGCAAATGGTGATTTTAAACTTAAACCAAATAAACACCTTAGTGTTTATTGGAAGTCAAACAAGGAGGCATAGGTAACAAGAACGATTCGCAGAAGGTATTCAAAGAATGGACGGTGGAGGTGCTTTGACCCACGGTGAAGAAGTACTTGAGAGAGAAAAACTTGCCTGAATTTAACTTCTACAAAATGAATATATAGAAGAATTAGTTAAAGAATACTCGATCCAACAACAGAAGATCTTAAAGAGTTGAAAAAACAACTGAATCAGGAAAGAGATAGGGAAGGTGCTCATCAGGAGGACATCAATAAAAAGGGAAGAATTCCCTTTGGGAAGTAGTATCGTAACAAAGCCGAAATGCACAGACATTGTGCCTTTGTAGAAGACAAGTCTGAAGTTCAATCAATTTTGATCAGATTTTTGATTTCTCCTCCAACAAAGAGACAGAGGCCAGCACAGCATCAATGTCGTGTACATATTTTTAATTTAATAGTGTGTTAAGTTAGTATGGTTCAGTTTTATAGTGAGGTTTGTAATATATTTTCAGCATTTTAATGTAAAAAGCTTTTCCCCATTTTATACAAGTTATGTTTAAACAGTGGACACTTACAGAAAATCACGTTAGAGCCAACAAAGATTTGGGTAACTTATCTTTGATTATCTTTGTCAGCCGAGGTATCAGTAATTACAATTATACTAAATGTGGGAAATTGCTGATTTTTTTATTATCTCTGATACGGCAACTAAAAATACACAAGTTGGTGTACTGGGGAAAATTAATCAAATTGTATTAGGTAATTTGCTAAATAAAACGGACAAGATAATATCAAAATTTGGTTAACAAAGTGAAGTTTATTATTTTATATTGAACGATTTGTTTTTATCTTTATTGAAGGAAAAATACATTAACGAGAATCTTAAAGTAGCGTTGTAAGCTTTCTTAATATAATCGATGACTCTTGAACTTCCGTGACCTCTAAACTGTTAAGCAACAGTCTAGTCGCCTAAATAAAAATATTCCAACTAGCAACGCTCGACTTGGGCGAACATTTTTGCTCAGAGGAATGCACTGCCTGCAAGGATTAATGGAATGCAAGCACTAAAATTTTATTTAGCAATTTATTAAAATAAACAGTAAACAATTTAATTTAATCTAAACTGTGATCACAAAGAATGCTTGAAACTTTTACCTTCTATTTCTAAATACAAATTCTCCCTGTGTTTTATGTCGTCGAAAACATGTTCCAGTTAACTTTGTGTTATGATGCTTATTTTTCGCTCTAAATTGTGTTCATCAAGTAAAAATCAAAACATCGCCGCTAATTAAGAAAATATACAACAATGACTGGATTTTAATAAAACAAACGGAGGAACATCTTATAATTACCTTTGACAAGAAGAAAGAAGACCATGTCGTCAAAGGACCACATCTGATTCATGTATCGAGTGAGTGTAAGGTGCGATGGAATCATGAAATTTTAAGAACATATCTTTTGGTATCAATGGCTTTAGGTCGATGTAATCTACTATTACCATTCATGTATACAGTTGGTATCAACGAACTCAGATCGACGCGAAAATAAAATGCTCCCAATGCTATCAGGCTCGGTAGTTTTTAAATTACAAGTCATACTTCCTGCTGTGAAAAAAAGTAATAACGTTTCAAAGAAGTCACCTTTTCCCTTTGATAGTTATTCCGGGAAGAGAAATTTCCATCGCTGTCCTTTTAACAAGTCGATGAAATTCAATCACCCCTATATCCGTGACATCGAAGCTAAAAGGAACGAAAGTATTTCACGTAATTTAAGTGTCGTTGGAGTCCTGAAATAAATGTGCAGCCATCTCTACCTAGTCTATATTCGACGAATCTGTGGGCGATTGAAATCTATAGAATTCATTCCCGGAGACCAAAGAATTCCTTTGATAAAAGTTGTCCGCTCTGCGAGTCTCCAGTATTTCAGATGCAAGTTGACAAGACATCTACCGCTGCCTTTCAATGCTTTTTAGTGGTAACTCTCTTTGCACCTTCAGTAATTAATTTTGACATGTCGTGAAATTATGTAGGTCCCTTTTAGAAATAAAATTTGTATACATTTACCAAGAAGGGTCCCTGAATGAAACGCTGAAACTACCCGATTATTAATAGAGTAACTTCTGTGAAGAGAACGTCGCTTTGGGAGTTCACCTGCAACGTTGACAGCAGGTCGTAGCTGTGTACCCATTGTATATTTAGACATAAAAAGACTGAATTTCCAACGAGAGCAGGTGCCTTTAACATTTCTCGCGGCATCTCGGCAATCCCTTAGGTAACGTTCTTGTAATGACACGACATTTGCATTTCACGACATCTTATCCGGAGTTTACACTTCACCTTCACTTTAAGGGTAGGTGTTAAATTTTTTTAGTGCGGCTAAATTTTACGCAGCCCCTGAGGGTTGGACCCCGCAGTTTATGATTTCATACATATGTGTCTTGCCGAGAATCTCGCGGCGAGTTTTATGAGGTGGAAACCCGTGAAGTTGCGCGTAGGATCTGTGATATTGACATTTTGGACACTACGAGAAAAAGTATATTTCGTATTTATTACTCCGTAATGTAATCACTCTCTTGGTTCCCAAGAAAATTATTACTTATATTCTTCCAGCAGTTCTAAATCCTACGCATTGCATCCAGTAACTTCATCCATTCTTTATTTGCTCTTGCTATCACTATCGTTCCTGTTTTACTTCCATCATAAAAAGACATTTTTCTTATTAGTATTTTTCTCTGGTCTTTGTGTGCATTCTTTACTTTTTTGAAATACAAGTTAGCTAAAGGCATTCTATGTTTTATTCCGGCTTCTTGTTGCAAACTAGTTGTCTCCTAGGTGGGCTTCAGAGGTCTGAAGCCACCTAGCTGATCTTCATCCAGTATATCCAGCAGCGGAGTATTTACAAGATCAATCTCTTTATTCATAAGAGGATAAAGATCAAGAGGTCTGGAGCCTACCTAGGAGACGACTATAGTAACAAAGTGTTAACAATGGCGATAGATTTGTACAATGCTTAGGCAAGAATTTATTAATAAAATAAAGACGAAAATGCTCGAATTGCGGGAATGTTATTAGGTAAGTATACTTCTTAATTTTATGGATATGTATAACAGATATAAATAGCTGTATATCCATTATCTATAACAAGAAATGGTGACTTGTATATGTGATGAACAAGAATGAAGACGAATTAAAAGTCACTTCCCTTCATCTTAATGTACTTTGGATGTCTCCAATAGATGTCTTGTGCAATCCAATTGGAAGAATTTATGTCATGTCTCCTGATGACATTTTAAAGACCACTGAGGTATTATATTGTCCAACTATTTATAAAACTAAATTTAATAAAGAATAATGTTTTTTATTACCTATTTATTATTGTGTATTTTATTATTTGTAATACACCAGGTTTTTAAAAAAAAATCTACCTAATTATTTTTACTATGAACCCATTTTCGTCCCACTTTAGAATTTTGTCAATTATTTAACATTAGTATAAACTATTTTCTGATTTTTTTACAGTTTTTGTGTACCTTGTTTTGATAAAAATAAGATTTTTATACTAAAATAAAATTTGACTGAATTTTTGGTAATCTAGAAATGCTTTTAAAAACCAATTGTTTTTAAACACACCAACTCTTTAAAAACACGTTAATAAAAATTATTGGATACGGTCGAATACAATTTTGAATAAATGCAAGCAAGTTTCAATTATGCGCATAATTTTTAACGTTATGTATAGGATGCGGGAAAAATCTTATCAAAAATTGCATATCCTAAAACTCTACTACTGCGAAAGTTGAAAGTTTTAAGATTAAATTTAAACTAGATGTTCAATTATAGAATACCCTTTTCCTATGTGTTTATATAAACATTAAAAGTTAGAGTATCGCTAAGTTAATTAAACATGTATTAAGCATTAATTAGCGGATTAAGCAAGTGACTTAAAAATATCTAACAAACATCTAGGTAAACTAATAAAAGGGCAGTTTAAAAGATAGGAATCCACCCTTTTTGTGTTAAAAAAACAAGATTGTTATACTAATGAATGAGCATAGGTATTTTTTAAAATTAGTTTATACCAAAATGAACATACTTAGCCAATATCAAGCATCGTCAGTAATAGAAAAGGTAGCAAGAGAAAACTCCCAAATTTAAAAATAAATTACCATATGTACAGGGATGTTGAAATTAATTATAAGTAGACAAATAGAGTAATGATTTATCAAATAGAGACATAACCGTGTTTGTATATATTTGGGAAAAATTGCCAAAATTTCTTTATCACTAGAATGTCCTTAAGAATGCCCACCAAGGCTACATTTTTATCACCAATCTATTATAATATTTTTCTATACATTTCATTTGTTGGAGTTCATTCGTAATTTCTCTAATTGTCTGGTTGATTCATTGAATCAGCCATTTTTCATTGTACGGAGTTTTGCACCGGATGAGAACATTTTGATGAATAGCCCTAATATCAAAGTTGGTAAAATATTGCTTGTTTGCATTAACGGTAATGAAAGCTGCATCGCACAGCAATGTTAGCAATCGATTAAAATTCAGGCTGACATGTACGGGTTTTTAACGGCGTTCCCCCGGCAAATTAATGAACCCACAAACGCAGTGCATTTCTTTGACAGTTCATTTAATTTACCCACCTTCTAAATGCATACTTTGCGGACATGCCCGGTAATTGAGTGTTTTTGTTTAAATATGGCGATAATTAGCTCGGGTTTATAAAAATAAATCCATTAAATTTGCCACTGACTCCTTTTTGGTTAAACACATCCAGATTATTATAATTCTAGCAAAACGAAATATCGCACAGTCTAACCGAATTTTCGTTTGGACGTTTTAATATGTGCATAAAAGTTTAATCTTCTATTTAAATTGCTGGGGAAACACTGAAAATTACGTTGGAGACCGCTGAAAATTACGCTGAATACATTTCTCTGGACTTCGTTACCTTTCCCCCTTTTTTAGTTTAGCCTAGTTTCGTTATGTAAGACCACTTATAGAAATGAATTTCTAATGTGATGTTAAATGTAGTAAATTTGAAAATGTTTGTGAAAAAAAGTTTTTCAACTAAATTACGTGTATTTAATTTCCTCCTTTCGTGTATGTATAACATATTATAAATTACACTTTTTATGCTAATTTAGCAAACCTAAGAAACTTGTTATTTTTTTGCGTTGGTAGGAGCACGAAAATCTAACATTTGTATGGTACGATTTTGATCTATTGATAAAACTGTGTTGAAAATAATGAAACCTACACATGAGACAGAATACTTAAGGAATTCGCATTTTCGTAATTCAGCAATAATTTATTTAATGTGCACCAAATGTTTTTGTACCAAATATATTTCATGGCGCTAACTATGCAATTGAAGAGGAACGACTTTGAAAGCGTAACTGATTGTATCAACTGAAACTCCAGCTTATTTACGAGAACTTGAATGAAAGGGAATTAGCCACAAAAGTCTATCTTTGTAGAACTTATTTTATTGTAACATTTACTTAGTAAATATTTCATACTTTCTGAAATTTCGTGTTCTTTCTTTGTAATTCCATTGTTCTTGCGTCGGGGCAGAGTCTGGTGTCTCCTAATTTCTTTTTAACTATAGGGTTAGTAATTGTGGAGCTGTTGATTAGCTGCAGTTTGTTTTGTTTTCTTGATTTTGATTTTCTTTAAAACGTGAAGTTGAAGGTTTCGAAATTACATCGTAATTTTTTAATAAAGTTGCAAAATATTGGACATTTTTTTTATTTTGAAGTATTACTGCCCTTTGAATTCCCACGTCAAAATGTTTGGAAATTTATTTTATTAAGCCTTTTTCTGGTATTGGCCGTTTTAAATTTTTAAATAAGATAATTTTAATTAGTTGTTTGCAATTTGCCGAATCAAAGGGGTTGCGCTATGTCTGGCCAAAAGAATCACTGTAAATGGCTTGATCTAGATTTTGAATAGAACTTTGCATACTAAAAATTTACATTTTTAAAGCTTAATACAACCATCATGTACACTAATTTTATATTACATATTTAATTCCAAGGAAGAATTCATTCGTAATGATTTATAAATGGACTCTAAATTAAAAACTGTAAATCAATATTTGTATTTCCTAGGGAACCAGTTGCAAGAAAATGATGATTTACCTTTGATGATTTACCTTTGGCTTTACAACGAGATGTATGGTAGAGGTGGTAATACCAAAAAATCGCCGGACAACTCAGCAAATGCATACTGTAAACTGCTAGACAAAATTTATTAGTTAGGGTCCAAATATGTTCATTCATTTGGTTAATAAATTTTGTGTTTTTTGATGCTTAACTATTTCATTCTAGTTTGTTTCGAAATATTTATAGCAAATTTGAACCTAAAAATAAACACATATTTCATTAGAAAAACAAAAGTTGACTATTGCTTTTGTTTTCGAAAGTAACTTCTATATTACTAATCATGCAAAAGTTTCCACTTACAATAAATAGGTCATCGTGGAACCACATTTGCTTATCTCGTCAAGTCGAAATCAAATAAGCAAATACTTTGCATAATGTTTGCTTATCTGCTTTTGATATCTCATCCTGGACATAATTAGTTTTTGGGGGTCCCTGATTCGGCGAAATGTAAATATTTTGGTTGCACATTTTAACTAATTAATTTGGAGGTTCTATTTGTGAAGCCAATCTATAAAGTTATCTGCGCTTCGTTGCAGGTGTGTTATTGACTCGTCCAAAACATAGTCTTGATTAAAAATTACCCTATCGTCGGCAAATATTGCTAAATTTTCTGAGTTGGACTGGTAGATGCCATATGTGTAGATATTAAACAGAATTGCTGATAGAACGCTGCCCTGTGGGACGCCTACTTGGATAGATAACTTCTCGTATAAGTTATTATGGACTTGTGGAAAAAATGCGATTTGGAAGAAAGGAGAACACTATGGTTTTTAAATATTCAGATATATTGAGTTGGAGGAGCTTGTACTTAAGTCCATTTAACCATATATGATTTACGCATCTTGGAGACATACAATAATCTTTCGCATGACCAAATCTTTGACATCATGGCATTGGGGTAGACCAGTCCTGGTTGTTTTCTTAGCCGCAAATCGGAATGGGTTGTTTATTTTTTTTAGTGGTATGACTACTTTTTAACTGGTAGGTTTGGTAGAGATTGGTAAATTTTTGATATTGGCTTATCACTTGGATTTTGATAGGTATGGAATTGATTTTTTTGTTCATTGTAATATTTTGTTATAAGTTGCGCTTGTACTGTATTAGGAATTAACTAATTTTTCTAAGTCTGTTAAAATCTCTTTGTAGTTTGAGGCTTTGTACAAATAAATAAGCGGTATTTTAATTGTGGTAGTATTAGAATTCTGTTCATTTTGTCATAGAAGGCTGTTTGATGAATCGTCATCATTAAATTGGCCAATGGATGGCACCTGTTCGTTGTTGACACATTTTTGGGACACCAAATGTAGCGTTCTTGTGCATCTGTTACTGGCGGAGAGAGATGGTCTGCTGTTCTTTTTGATGACATATTAGGTAATAACTCCTCCCTATCGGGAGAGTTACATTTAAAAGCGTCACTACGTATTTATATTAGTTTAATATTTTTTTCTCCAAAAATGTAATAATAACGGTTTAAAACGCGTTTCTGTACTCGTGTTCTCGAAACAAAAATTGACCACGTTAGTTTAACAATCGTAGCTGGCTTATACGTCCGCACTCACTTACGACTTCGACAAGACTCGTGTTTCTTTTAAGATCTTTTAATGGCTTTACTTTACTGATACTACAAGGTTTAATTTTTTTGAAAAGATGTAAAATAGTTTTTGAGAATGGCCCTAGACTGAGAATTAAAAAAATCTTCCTTTCTTTTATTACAAACTTTCGAAAACCTTTATTTACTTCATCAGAGACAAGTCCAAGTAACTGAAAGTTTGGAGAAACCAACTGCAATACTCACAAAGTGAAGTTGGGCTGAAACTTAGTACTGACCACACAATGCAGCAGTTTACTGTTTTATAAAACTCGAGAGAATGTTGATGGCGTAGTTGTTAAGTTTTAAACGTCTTAATATTCTGTTAATTTTCTATTAATTTCTAATAATTGCGTCTATTATTACAAGGTTTTGATACAATTTTTAAAACAAACTAATATTGTGTTCAGTAATTACCTTATTGTTTTTTGTCATAAGTGTAGAATAACTATATTAAATTAGCTAGCTATATACATTGGAAACAAATTCTGCGTTTTGTTAAAATTTTATTTAGTAGCGATAATAAAAAAAAATAAAAGTCAGCTCTGCAGGCCTAGCAGCCCATGGCTTGTTGAACCACCTTCCTCCACGTTTCCCTATTTGCAGCTTTCTTCCTCCAATCCGCAATTCCACACTCCCTCATGTCCCTCTCCACCTCGTCCATCCATCGCGATCTTGGCCTCCCTCGTCTCCTTTTTCCTCCCATTGCGCTCTCCAGGACCGCCCTCACGGCTCTCTCCTTCCCCATTCTTTCTATGTGCCCCAACCATCGTAGACGTTGGCCTTTCACTATTTTCACTATGTCTGCTTCTCCGTATAGCTCCTGTAGTTCCTTGTTGTTTCTTCTTGCCCATTCGCCATTTACCCTTTTTCCTCCATAAATTTTTCTTAGCACCTTCCTTTCCCATATTCGTAACTTTTCCTGTTCCTTTTTCCCCATAGCCCATGTTTCACATGCAAAGGTCACTATTGGTCGCAAAACGCTTTTGTAGATTCTCCGCTTTAGCCCACTTGATATGTTCTTGTTGTTCATTACTCTCTTCAACGAATAAAAGTACCGGTCTCCCGCCATTATACGGCACTGTATTTCTCTTCCTCTTCCTGGTTTCCTGTGGACTTCTGTTCATAAATATTTGAAAAATTCTACCTCTTTAAATTTATATATTCTTCCTTTTATACTCTTTATTTCCAGGTACCCTTGCTCTCGATAACCCCCGTCTGTCCATGTCATGTACGTTGTTTTATTTTCGTTTATTTGCAGACCCATCACCCCTGCTTGTTCCTCCAGATCTGTTATTATTCTCTGCAGTTCCTTCTTGCTTCTTGTCATTATTGTCAAGTCGTCCACGAAGGCTAAGTTTTGATGCTTCTTGTGATATATCAGCC
>JAWQRJ010000364.1:0-22126 GCA_033557515.1 Diorygopyx duplodentatus | reverse complement strand
GTTGCATATATGACATTTTTAAACATCAAATGCATGAGATATTCCCCATTCTAAAAAGCTTAATGGCTAGCGTTTTGTTTATTTTTGTGTTTACATAATTCGTTTGTCGATTGAGATAGGTGCTGACTTTCAAAATTGTTTTAATATATAAAAAAATAGTATTTGTTTATTATAGCTTGGGGTAAGCTCTGTTAGGGGTGGAAAACAAGTTTTTTTTTGTTTTTAACCCCCGAGCGAGCTCGGTCTTCCAGGTACGTTAGCAACTAACGAGGAACAAGACAAAGTTTCTAGACTTTCTGTATACATTGTCTGTATACATGTCTATTAACAGTTCCTATACATGTGTATAGACAATCGCTCGACTTTGTATACAAGTGTGTACTAACCTTTGGAGAGCTCCATTCTGTATTGTCTGCCCTTGTGTGAGCGAATCCTCTTCTTCTTTAGTATTGATGTATTCAACTCTGAGAGATATGAATTTACTCTTATCAAATTTTTGTTTTCATTGCTTTTCACTTATAACTGTTTAAACGAGGTGGCAAAGTTGAAATTCGTGTTCAACACCCCCAAACATAAATGAAGAAAGAGAATAAAACTTATTCCTAGACTGGACTATTCCTGGCAGAATCCTATTCCTAGACTGGACTATAACACCTATCACTCTTTAACATTTATTTATCTCAACACCAACCCAATTACAAATTTACATAAAAATAAAAATATCAAAACCAAACATATTGTGAAGAACTTTTTATGTAACGCTAAAGACAATATCACATATCAATCGGGGTTATGGGAACGATACAGTTGTTCAATGGCTATGCTGGGAGGTACGGACAATGTACTTTCTGTGAGTGACAATGGTAGAACCAAATTCTCCTAAAATGTTAAATTATTCTGGATTGGGTCAAAGGGTATTAACTCTTATGTCAAGCTACTTAACGAACAGGCCTGTGAGTCTGTGCGAATTGATAATGTGTTAGCGGAGGGTAAATTTGTGAAATATGGAGTACAACAGGGCTCTATTTTAGGACCTATCTTATTTTCTATATATTCTTCAAAAAAAAATTCTTAAATCTATGAAACATAACAAATATCACGTCAATGCTGATGATACACAAACTTTCTTCTCCTTTAAGCCTTTATGTTGCTGTAAGGTGTAGATCTTAATTTACTCCAATCTTGAACAAATGTGGACGGTTTCAACAAGCCAATGTGTGGAAATAAATCCTGATAAGTCAACATTTCTTTTGTTTGGAAATATGTTTAAGCGTTATACTTGACAACATTTTTCGATATTACGTGTTAAAATACATAAAAAATGGTTTATGTCCCTACAACTGTGTACTATTAATGGTAGAAGAAATCTATGTGAATGTCTAATGCTATCATAATTTAATTACACCTCATATGTTTACAATTATTCTATCAATTTAAAATCAATTCAAAATTCAATAAATTATGTGTATTCCGTTTGCTGCTCTCTTTTCTACTTCTATAACACTTAACCGGAGAGCTTTGCGGTACTGTGCCATGAAGAACGAAATCCAAATAATATCCATGAAAATGTATGGAAACGTTATGTTTTCTCAAAGTTCATTCTGTATCTCCCGGACGATGCATCGCACCATTGCGTTGGTCCAAGTTTTGAAAAGTCAACAATAGCATTAGCTCATAGTCTTTAAAGGTATAAATCCAGTAATAATGAAACAGCAAACACTTAGTACAACATGTGCTAAAATATATTCTACTGTATCTATTAATGACAAAAAGATAACTAATTATGGGTGATTGGGGACAGGAATAGAACGAGATATTTTATTGCGTGCTTTAATTGAAGGCACAAAAAGCTGTTATGTATTTCAGGATTCAACTAACTGGCAGGATAATTGGCTAAGTCTATTCAATGGTTTGTGTTTTAATTTATCGCTAGTTTAGTTAATTATGGTATAAACCGACACTGCTAGAAAATGTAAAATACAGCGTATAATAACAAAAAGCACGATAATTTTACTTTAAGCCGTTCCTGGAATTAGAACGTAGCCGCTCGTCGCTCCAGGGCCGTGCTCCACGTCTGTACGAGCCAGCCCAGTCAAGGTGGTGTGCCCGCGGGCCACGGTAACGAATCTACCCACGGGCCGCCTGAGGGACCTCGAATAAATTTCAAACCCGGTTACGGTTTCTTATGTACATTGTTTCACTTCGACATCCTCCTCTCAGCGAAACGCATTTAAAATGCAAACTCCCTTTTTGTTTTGGCCTTTTCATGGGCCCGCGGTCCCGACGGGGTCGCACACTAGTGAATAACGCCGCAGAGCCTCTAAGCGATTGTCAATTAAGAATGGGAAAACGAGAAATTCGCCGCTGGTTTTCCTTCTTTGAGTTGGTTTATATCCGCCTAGCGTACTAGACTATAGTTGTCATATACCATAATAATCTTATATTATGGTATAAGATGTATAAGATCTCTATATCTTATATTCTATAAGAGCAGCTTCACTTAAGATATATTTTGCCAGGTAAAGCCGTAATTTTCAAAGCAAAGCCCCAAACGAACCTGCGTTTAAATATTTTCTACCTCTAATAAAGGACAATCTCTTCGATGTGGTGTACTGATAGGTCCAAAATGAGAAAGTGGAGTAGGATTCTAACTATTCTACATGCTAATTGCAAAGGGCAAAAATCGGTACACGCTCAGGCAACCAAGTATTTACAACTGGGTAACAAATATAATTGCGATATCTGTTTCTTTGGGCCAGAATAGAGACCCTTCTACATACCACCTCAAAGACCCAAGTTAAGTTCGTGGAATGTAGTTGTAAGTGCAATGAAGTTCATGTAGTATGTTCCTGTGCAACATTGGGACGGGCCAGGTGCTCTTACTCATGTATCACCAGATGATTCCTCGACTCGAAAGCTGACCCTCGAAGGTGAAATAAATGAAATTGAATAAATGAATTTGCTATCGATAGTTTAAAGAATCCGACAAAAGTGCGAACGTATAAAGGTGTCTACCGTAGAGCGTCCTTCAGAAACATATGGCGAACGGATAAAGTTAGAAGTCCGAAAATTTGGATTTGAGTATGGTAGGAAGGGGAACTGTTAAGATGAAAATATTTTCAATAAACTGACGTTTAAATGGAATGACCCCAATTTTATTTTATTTTCTTAATCTACATTCAATTTTCAATAACTTTCGTAACACGTTTGCCAGACCTCTACTTAATCGTTTTCGAGATATTGATCTTTTTCGCATTTTGAAAAATCGAATTTTCATAATTAGACTTATGCGATAATGTTCATACTTCATTAACCATTACGTTACATTAATCATTCTTACGTACATTCTTTACAAAATTGGATTTTAAATAATAAAACTTTAAATGACAAAAACTGATTTTTTTTAATTGGCACCTACCAAATATTTTTATCTTACCCAACATAGAATTAAAATCCTCGCTACACTGTATAAGGTTTCCCTATACCTAAAATATACCCTTTTCCGCTTATTTAAGGTTTTTCGAGCTCTTTCTGCAAAAGCGTTCCTTTGACAATGCATTCATTTGCTGTAAATTGGGTTGCCTACAAATTAGTTATCAATTTTGGCGTTTATGTAGCTTAGGATGATTGATTTCATATTTAGGGTGAAAAATTAATGCAGGTATCATTTGGAAATCGAGTTATCAAGATATTTCACATGTTTGGTTCTTGACAACCTTTACAAGTCCTTACTGTGTTCTAAAATCGCAACTAATAATTACTAGAATGTTGATATTATGAACTTGTTTATTATTCATGGTCAATGTCAACAAATAATAATAAGTCATGGGAATGCAACTGAAGCATGTGCAAAATATGCAATCGCAGCAACATTTTGAAAAATCGAATTTTCACAATTAGACTTATACGATAATGCTCATACTTCATTTGTTGAGACTCGAACTTCAGAAATACACCCGGCGGGACATTCTTACGTACATGCTTTACAAAATAATGTAGTTACGGTTTTAGCTAATTTTTATAGTAATCTAAGACATAAATTAATAAGAAAATGTAAAAAGAAAATGTTCAAATCGTTCTCCATGTCTTTCTAAACTAATCAGAAGAATTCTTGATTGGACTCCACTGATAGTTACATTTCGAATTTAAATCGGATCTAATGCATCAAAAGCTCCTCGATTTTCCAATTATTCTCGGGTGTTCACCAGGGTAGAATACATAGTGCTATTGCGATCTTGCAGGCCAGTTTCATGGCCCCAATCTTCGAAACCATATGTCTTCGAAGTCATTTATCCAGTTGCTTTCCCATGACTTATAAAATTATATTGTAACCTTCTGAGTTTTGTATTAAGCTGCTGCAAATTCGGATATATTTCGTTAAATGTCCTGCACGTTCTACTTATTATTTGTTGGCATTGACCATGACTAATAAATAAATTCATAATCTCAACATTGGAGTAATTATTAGTTTAGTTTAGAACAGAGTAAGTACTTGCCAACGTTGTCAAGAACTAAACATGTGAAATGTCTTGATAACTCTCGATTTCCAAATGGTACCTGCATTAATTTTTCTTCCTAAATATGACATCAACCCACGTAAGTTACATAAACGCAAAGTTTCTAATTAATTTGTAGGCAACCCAATTTACAACAAATGAATGTATTGTCAAAGTATCGCTTTTGCAGGAATAGGTCTAAAAACCTTAAATAATCGGAAAAGGATACATTTTAGATATAGTCTAACGAGAATTTTAATTCTACATTCAATAAGATAAAAATATTTGGTCGAAAAATCGCTTTTTGTCATTTAAAGTTTCCTAATTTCTAAATTCAATTTTGTAAAGAATGTATGTAAGAATGTCCCATCGGGTGTATTTGTGAAAAGTTCGATGTCTCGACTAATTGTTAATGAAGTATGAACATTATCGCATAAGTCTAATTATGATAATTCGATTTTTTAAATCGTTGCTTGCTGCGGTTGTATAATTTTTGCGAAAAAATCGATATCTCGAAAACGTTTAGGCCTGGCAAACGTGTTACGAAAACTATTGAAAATTGAATGTAGATTAAAAATAAATTAAAATTGGGATAAGTCCATTTAAATTAACAAAGCTGTCGTCAATTTCCGCTACAACCGGAACCGACAGCTTATTGAAAATATTTTTATCTTTTAGTTCCCTTCCTACCATATTCAAATCCAAATTTTCATACTTCTTGGTTTAATCCGTTCCCAATATATTTCTAATGGACGGTATATGGTAGACACCCTGTATATAAATAATATACATATAAAGTTAAAGTTATTATTATCATTATTATACTAATTTTTTCAAAGGTACTTCCATTTTTTGAAGCGTGTTACTGGTCTTAACATTAAAACATTAAATATCTGCCTCGATGGAAATGTAGAGGATATAAATTAATGCGATTGGACTAGACAAGAAGTTCTTACTAGTTACTTGCCAAACATCACTTTTTACGTACATATTTACAGAAAATACATACCTAGTAAATATGAACTAAACCCAGAAAGATATGTACATGTTTATAATGAAAATAACACTAATGGTTAGAAAAAAAGAAATAACAATAAGCAGATTATTCAATGTTCTTAGAAGTTATAATAAATAAAATGTTGGGCTTTCCAAATGAAACAGGGTATATTAATGTATTTTTGATTTCCCCATCGAATTTTTGATCGATTTTATTAACATATATTTGCACCGTTTAGAGAAGTAAGTCACACCGTTTAGAGAAAGTTTTTTAGAAGGTCGGGGGTTAGGTGAGGGAAAGTGGTGTGAGTGAGCCACGCCAGTTGATTTTTAGTTGATTTTGTTAGTGGAAATTTGCCGACCTGTATTTTATTATTAGATATACTTGCAGAACGCAGATCGGAAAAATATACAGAGCTCGTATTGAGAGAATGTCAGGGCGATTTCCGAGCAGATAGAACAACATATGATCAAATATTTATGTTAAAACACGTTCTAACTGATTGTTATAAATACGAGATCCCAGCAGATATTATGTCCATAGATTTCAAGGCGGCTTTCCTGTTTACGATACAGTTAACCGTATCGTCAACAGGAAAACATTAATAGAAGCATTGAGAGAGTTTAAAATCCCAACAAAAACAGTTAACCTTCAACAGAGGTTCTCTTCAACAGAAGTCACTAGTGTCAGACCTATGCTCATGATGTGGTGCTGGTAAGCAGGAGAAAGAAAGAGCTAGAACACCTGATAGCAAAATTAATAAGTGTCGAAGAGGATGGGTCTACATATCAATATAGCCAAAAGTAAATTCATGCAAATTTGCACCAGCAAGGGAGATGCCAGGAATGGAACATTCAAAATACAGATGCAGAATGGAAAGGTGTGGGAGTTTGAACAAGTTACAAATTTCATATATATGGGCGTGCTAATCGATAACAGGTGTAACGAGGAAACTGAAATCACTTTAAGTATCGCTAAATCTAATAGATGTACAGGAGGACTAAATAGGATATAAATAGGATTAAACAGACTAAATATATATTGAACTCAAAGGAAATTTCACACAAGACAAAAACTAGAATATACTGGATGGGCAAAATAAAACGCCCGGAAAATATTTACAAGACAGGCGCGAAATTGACCATTGTTAATGAACAGGAGAACTGCTCTGTCCCGAGTTCTTTACTGTCAATACGTTTGAGTGAGTGATAGGTGCAGATGTGTTTAGTGACCATTTGAAAGCAACACAAAATGGTGCTCACGATAAAACAGCGCGTGCTCCTTGTCGAGTGTTATGCGAAGCACAATTCGTGGAAAACGTGTGCGGAACAGTTTGCGCAAGAGTTTAAGAATGGAACTGTTTTGGCAAAACCTCCAGCCAAGTCTGCAATGCAAAACTTAGTGGCAAAATGGCGCGAAACAGCCCCTGTAGCGAATAAATACCGTAGCTATCCGAAAAGAGTTCGAAGACCAGAAAACATTGCTCGAGTGCAGGAAAGTCTGGAACAAAGTCCGACGAAATCTCAACGCCCTTTATCTGTGCAAGTGGGAATTAAGAAATCGTCGTATCGAAACATTATCAAAAATGACCTGCATCCGCATCCTTACAAATTTACTGTTGTGCATGAGTTGAAGCCTTCGGACAAAGTTTCGCGTGTTAAGTTCTGCCGGTGGTTTCTGAGTGAAGTGGCATCAGGACTTTTGGTCCTCAGTTTTTCATTTCTTCACATGGGGCCTGGTTCAGCCTGTCAAGGTATGCGAACTCACATAACATGCACCATTATGCATCAGAATATCCCCGTCAGTACTTCGAGGAGTCGTTGCATAATCACAAGATTGGTGTCTGGTTTTTTACCAAACTGTTAATGCTTACTGGTATGTCCATAATCTGTTTCATCCATTTGTGGATCAGCTCACAGAAGATGAACGATACTTATGGATATTTTCGGCAAGACGGAGCAACAGCACACACTGACTTGACAACATTGTCACGAGTACATGAGGAGAGTCACGAGCGCATGAGTTCGGTGAGGAGAGGGCAATCAGCAGAGGCAGAACAATCTCCTGGCCATCTCGATCGCCTGATCTCTCTCCCTGTGATTTTTACATGTGGGGCAAATTGAAGGGTCAGGTCTATTCAAATAATCCTCACACTCGGCAAGAGCTACAGCAGAACATTGAAAACGCTATTGCTGCTATCCTTCAGACAGAGCTGCTACGCGTGTCTCACAGTTTGATAAATCGGGCACAGCGCTGCATCGACGTCGACGGTGGCCATTTCCAGCATTTTCTGTTATAGGCAGTTCGCCTGTTTCATTAACAAGGGTCAATTCCGCGTCTGTCTTGTAATATTTTCCGGGACAATTTTATTTTGCCCACCCTGTACAAGACAGTACTAAGACCAACTCCGACCTACGGCTGTGAGGGATGGATAATGAACATGAAAAACCAGGTAATCGTGGAAATCTCGGAAAGAAAAGTGTTGTGAAGAATATTTGTGAGAAGAAAAACGGAGTATGGATGTATTATACGTATTATATGTATGTATATAATAATCAATGTATTATAAAATCACGTCGACTTCAGAGGCTGGACAGGATGAAGGAGGATAGAATGGTTAAAAGGATAGCTTGGAGGATGCCAGAAGGAAAGAGGAACAAGGGTAGACCAAGAAAGAAGTGGAAGGAGGCTGTACAGGCACTTTACAAGGAAACGTATCCAGAAAGGCTTCATCCTAGAGAAAAATAATTTAAAATCCTTATTGAGCTTATAAGAACAGGCCAAGTGGATTACCTAAACCATACTCGTGAAGCAAGTGCCCTTAGTGAAGAAAATGACTTTAGAGTAATGGCGTCAGTTAAAAACGCAGTACATTTGCTATTCTTTCAATTTCCAATACCATCCCACATACCTAAAGTTGATAGTTCAACAGCTATGATTAATTTAATTACTAACTCAAATATTTTGTAAGGTTTCTTCTTTTTCTTCAATACAAAAAGGGTAGCTTAAAGGATCCACTACATCAAGTGTTCGAAATGTTCCCCGTGCTGCTCAATATACACTTCAACTGTGCACCGAAAATGTTCATGCACGTTCTGAAGCATTACTTAGCGAAAAGTTGATAGATATGAAAAGGTTTATCAGGGGCCAACAACGCATTATTTGTTGTTGGCTGATTAAGCCATTGTTTCTTTCACAGCGATGTGAGAGGGCACCCATCTTGTTGTAGCCAAATGTTCTGTATCATATTTAGGGGAACATTTTCAAGGAGCTATAGCAATTTACTCCTTAAGAAATTTAAGTATTTTCGATCGCTTAAACGGCCAAAAATCCTGACTACGCCTCTGCAGCTATTACAAGTTTGTAACAAATTTCTGTTAAATCGTGAGCAATTGTTTGGAATTGTTCGAATTATCTAAAATTAATTTGTCGGTATTTTTGAATGGCCGCAGGTCATTTTTTTTGCGGCGTAGCAGCGTACGTCAGTACAAGATGTGTTCCGCGATGTGGCGCTGTTCGACCACCCCATCGCTGTGAGCTGTCGCCTACGGCCAAAAGCGGAAATCCACTTCAACAGTTAAGCTCAAAATTTCCCCATTGGAATTTCGCAACAAATTTTCAGCAGAATTATGTGCAACTGTGCTCGTGCGGAATGGCTCTGAAATAAGTAACAAATTACTGTACTTTTCAAATAATAATCCTTAAAACTGAAATTTATTAGAAGGAAGTAAGCGGATTGAAATGATATTTTCAGCCTAATTGGACTAATTTCTTCTACCCGCATCACCCAAGCAACGTTTTCGCGACTATACACTAAAAGTTAGTTACAAACTAGTTACTTAGTTACTACCACCCTACTGCAATAGTATAGAATATTTTCCGACTTTGAATTCTGACCTACAGTAGTTACAGTAAATTTTGCTGAAATTATACACATATATTTAAAGTTACTAATTTGAAAAAATATTATTTTTGTATTAATTTTCAAAATGATATTTGTGTATCATTTTCAAACTTTAATTTAAATTATTTAATATTTTATTTTCGCAAATTTAAAAGGCTAAACTTTTTAACAGAGTCTTTAAAATATAGATAAATTGGATGAAATCAGGCGTTCAAATCGAGTTTCATATGTGTCAAATTGTGAGAGAATGCGAGCTTACATCCACGCTGACACATCTGTGTATTCTGCCATGTTTCAGTTATTAAAACCACATTAAACGTATGCTTCATTATTCATGATGTTAGTGCAGCTGCTGAGATCGTAATACGTTGATTACGATCTACTTGTAGGTCGCCTTTCATCAGTTTTAATATTCCACTGTCCCCTATTGCAGGTCAATTTCCCCAGTACCCCGACGTTGCAATTTTAAAAGTTTCTTCCTGTTATCGAATTCAAAAAGGAAGTTTATTTTTCAAGAATATCAATACCTATATCTAAAAAATGTGTTAATATGGGGCACAAATGTGTACAAAAAGAGTACAATTCGATGACATCAAGAAAAATCGATATATCTGGAAAACGGTGGGGGTACAAATCTTTTAATTTGCAATACACATGTGTACAATCCGATAGCATCAAGAAAGTGTTAAGATTTCCACTGACCGCGGCCGGAATTTCAGTTTTTTAAAAAATAAAAAATCGACATATTTCCAAAACGATGGGGGTAGCAAACTTTTAATGTTGGGTATAAATGTGTACGACAAGGATACAATTCGGTGGCATCAAGAAAGTTTTAAAATTCCATTGTTCGGGGCTGGAACTTTTTTTTCAAAAATAAAGCAATCAATACATATGTATACCTCGAAAACGGAGGGGGTACAAATATTTTAATTTGGGGTACAAAGGTGTACAAAAAGAGTACAATTCGATGACATCAAGAATGTTTAAAATTGCATTATCCGCAGCTGCATTTTATTTCTTTTTTCAAAAATAAATAATATCTTGAAAACACTGGGACTACACATCTTTTATTTGTGATACAAATGTGTACAATTCGATGGCATCAAGAAAGTTTTAAAATTCCATTGTCCGTGGGTGGAACTTAATTTTTTTCAAAAATAAAAAATCTATTTATCGCGAAAACGGTGAGGGTACAAAACTTTTTATTCGGTGTACAAACGGGTACAAAATATGTACAAAATACATAAATAAAAACATACAAAATATGCAATTTGATGACATCAAGAAATTTTTAAAATTCCAATGTGGGTGGCTGGCATTGCCCTGAACCTCGAAAAGGAAATCTATATATATCTAGAAAACGGTGGAGGTACAAAAACTTCGATGACATGAAGAAACTTTTTAAATTCCAACGTCGGGGGTTGGGGAAATGGACCTACGGTGGTCAAGTAAGGTAACCTACACCCAGTAAAAGGTTTCGCTCATCCACCTACTGCGGTTGCAAAGATATTTTCGTAACGTTTAACACTGTTTTCCTTTTTTTTAACTTTTCTTTTCTTTTTTCTGAACTATGCAAGTAAAAAAAAATATGCAAGACTTGTCGACTTCGTTTGCTATTTTTCGGTTGACTTACCATTCACCCTCTATGCAAACAACTACCTATTCAATTAGTATGACAGGGTACTTCTTCACAGAAGTGTTTAAAAAACCTAATAACGGTGCAAGTTTATCGAAACGATTTGGCTGGTTCTCAATATGACCGCTTTCGTACCAGATATAAGATAAGCTTAAATAAGATTGAAAGCTGATTTTTTACCGGCGTTACGATTACCATAAAACCCCCAGCCATAAAATTTATACATTGTTTCTCCATAAGAGGTTTTATCGCGATAACTTTCTTAAAATTAAAGATATGTTAATTCGTCGGTCGAATTTTTACGCCATCAGATAACAATTAAGCTAATTATAACACACTGCACGACTTATCTTTTTCCTAGTTTATTCTGCAAATTGGGTGGGAGGGGGAAGAGCAATTTCAACAATTTTAACAATTACGTCGCATAGAAAATTATTTATTCTTCCTAAATCTGTAACAAGCAATGGTATTTAAGTTCCAGGTATGCGCATTCTATTAGACAGGTATAAATCTTCTATTCATACCTGGCCCACCCTAATCCCCAAATACGCCGAGCCAGCCGAGCGCCGAAATTTCTCGGCAGCGCGCGACGAAACTAAAACCGCTCTGTACAGTGAATACGCATCTCTTAGCAGACGAAAAGCCATTGACTTTCTCTACATGCTCATTGCAAAATCGCGGCAGTTCCCAGCGGTCCTTTTTACTTTAAGACTACCTCAAGAGTATTCACACAGAAAACAAACACGGTTTTACAACGCTACATTATAAAGCGCATTTATGACTTCAAAATAACAAATTTTAATCATCCAAATATTTGTAAGTAATCTACATACCTTTACAAACAAAGTCCAAAAAGAATTTTTGAAAACACTTCACTTGTTATGGAAATATCGACGAAATAAATTTTACTCCGGTCGGCAGAGCGTCATGCGCGCTGAACGTCCAGCTGCTCGAACCGTAACTTCTGAACTGTTCCCCTGCCTCAGGTATACGCCTAGGAACCTGTCCTTCTGGCTTCTAATGCGCCAAAACCTCCTCTACAAGACCCAATTGGGAAAAAAATCGAAATGCCGACCTTCGATTTTGGTATTTTTGGCAACGAAATCGTGAAAAGGAAGCACTGTGCGGCGTGAAAAAGAAAATAGGAAGTGAGAAGCGACTCTTTCTATTTCCAGCAATAAAACCTCCAGCCATAAAATTTATACATTGTTCCTCCGTAACAAGTTTTTTCGTGTTAACTTTCTTCAAAATCAGGCATATGTTAAATCTGCTTGCACAACCAGAAAGTTTGTTCTTTTCTGCATGTAAAGGTCGGTTTTCGTCAGTCGACTTCCCAGTAATTACTCCAGAAAAATTGCGAAGCCAACGGTGTACCAGAATTTAAACAAAAACCAAGTAAAATATTTCGAAACGGCTTTCACTACGTGAAAGCCCAATGCTAGTACCATATAAAACAGAGTTTCGTCGGCCGAATCTGCATATGATTATATAGCAGCTGCGGCAATTATCTAACATCTTGTTTTTCTAAGAGTCGCTTTACAAATTTGATTGGAAAAAAGAAGAGAAGCTCTTAGTAGTTCTGTTAGAATATATTGTAGTGCTTACCGCATAAGAGAAAATCCATAAAATTATATTTCATTCGAAAATCCACAGACACACGTAACATATCCGTCTGGTATCGCCCCTTCGGGCTTTAAGGTCATAAATCGGGAATAATGTAAAGGATATCGTTTATTTAAAACTACATTTTTTTTAAATCACATAAGTATATCACAAATACTCCAAATCCTAATATGTCGAGCTTTATAACTGGGCAGCAGGCAGCAACCGAAATCTAAGGATCAGAGAAGCAACTTTTCACGAGAAGCCTAAACAAAACAAAAACAAACTTAAAACTCATTTTGGCCACCCTTGACTTCTCTTAACCCTAATTCAGGACGATTAACGCAAAAATTTAAGCCATTCTTGTCCAGTTCCCATTTTAAAACCCCTGACGAAAGACGATCACACGTTCGCACTACTTTAGAATAAGTTTTTTTTGCTTCCTATCAACTCAATTCAATAGTATTTTCTTCTTTCGCGAATTAGCCTATATAGCGGAATAAACTAGGAAAAAGATAAGTTGTGCACGGTATTATAATTAGCTTAATTGCTATCTGATGGCGTGAAAATTCGAGCGACAAAAACCCTGTTTTACATAGTACTAGCGTTGGGCTTTCGCTACGTGGAAGCCGTTTCGAAATATTTGACTTAGTTTTTGTTTTATAACAATCCAAGTATGAAATAGTGACATGATATAACAATCCAAGTATGGTCAATTTCGAAGAAATTCTGGTACACCGTTGGCTTCGCAATTGTTTTCTGGTGTAATTAGTGGGAAGTCGACAGACGAAAGCTCGCCTTTAAATGCGGAAAAGAACAAGCTTTCTCGTGGTGCAAGCAGATTTAACATATCTTTGATTTTAAGAAAAAAAACCTCTTATGCAGAAACAATGTACATATAAATTTTATAGCTGGGAGTCTTATGGATAGCGTAACCCCGGTGAATTTTTTGTTTTCTTGAGCAGGAAATCGACAAAAGCAACCATTGTGCTTGCCGAGCATTTCGCTTGATCCACAAAGTTTTTTTAATAAGTTTTTTTAAGGATTCTTCTTAGTTTATACAGCGCCACTATAGAATCTGCTATTTTGCTATTTTCTACCCGTCCTATGTTATTACTATCTCAAAAACATATTCCATAAGAGCCACAGAGGAGGCCTGTTATTATCCCTTGGTTGTTTTTCTTCAATTGAAGATACCCTTTGACTTTGCGTGCTGAGAAAATAATAAACCTTTTCAACTGCCTTAAGCCAAGTTGTATTTGCCCAAAAAGATTCGTTTGTTTTTGTTTGCATACTTCTAGCATAGCTATGTCGTAGTCCTTAGTGGTACCGTAGACAACGTCTGTTCCACCGAAGCTTTGGGCCCTTCTTTTACAAAACCTAATATACTATTATATTATACAACATGGTACTACTGATATGTAAATGATGATTGACTTTATTACAGTCAATTAGTTTGGGGCCGAGATCTGCTTACTCTTATTTACTGCAACTCGAAAAAATGTCCCTTTACAAAAACTAAATTGAACTGCGTTTAACGATTAAAATCATCCGCACCGATCCGAAGAACGAGCAAAGGAGTTACACCTCGGCGAGCCGTGCGCCGCACGGACGGACGTATTAAAAGAGAAAATTATCCTTATCGAGTCAGAGCAACAATTACGCGGAGCACATAAATTATCGTACATCTGGAGCGAGGCGGCGTGCGCATTTCACGTTATTTTTCCTCTCCCTACGCTTATTATCCGCTCTTCTCCCTGCTCGCCTTTCCATTTTTCCTCCACTCCGCGGCGGCCCCGGTGCCGCGTTGTCGTCTCTTTCGTGTAGCCCTAAGGTCGCGATCACTAGGGAAATTTCTCGGGGTACTATCCCATACGATGGAGGTCGAACGGAATTTAAATTTCGCCGCGGGCGGTATCGACCGACGTAATATACATACCCCGGGGGCGGCATATTTTACACAGAGCCGAATGCGCTCAGAGTTATCTCACTTGTTGCCGGCGGCCAGCACGGGACTTATATTAAAACTTTAAATTATAATGTCTTTTGAGCGGAGTCGTTACAAAACCTCTCCTTGCCAGGCCATTAAATGCGCCGCGGGTACTTACTCGCCTTCTACTATATAGTTTATGTATTGATATCGTGATGGCGCTGGGGCCCCAAGAGTCAGCCGAAAACGCGTGTAATTTGCCCGGAATATAATAATCGGGGTGTAATTGATAAAGCGGGCTGATTTGCTTTCACGGAAATACCGTTTGTTCGCGTGTGCAGTTTCGTTCTGCGTTTAGCAGGACAAAGAAAAACTGGTTTACGTCATTAAGGCCGTCACGGGTACAATTACGACCTAGATTTTATTACACATGGAGACACACGTACAGAGTAGTCAATAAGGCGTAAAACGTTATTCAATGCAATCATTTGCTGATGCCAATATTGCAAACCACAAAAGCCTTCTCCTCCATGACAGATCTTTGTTCCCTTTTACATATAAAACTTTATGTTTGTAGCACCTATCAATCCGTACTTCCAAGCAGCAGTTGTGTGAATACAAGAAAAATATAGCTATGTTGGCGAAAAAGACTCATCGAGATTATTTTAACTTTAGTCAAAATGACCGTTCAATCATTTTTTCTTAATACGGTTATTCAATATTTTATAAGAATTTTATCGATTATTCGAAATTTATTTTATCGAAATTCAAGGTAAATTTTTGGCATCTTGTTGAACATTTTTTCGTGAATTTTTGTGTTTTTTCTTCTTCAACATGAAAAAAAACCGGCTTGATGAATCAGAATTATCCTAGTTTGCAAAGTGCCTACATGAGTACTGAACCAGTCAATCAAATTTCAAATGAATTTGTTTGATAGATACCCGATAAACGATATCGTGGTCACCAGTTTGAAAAATACAGTTTTGAGAAAAACGCATTTAAAGGTTCAAATACCATTATCACCAATACAATTTTGATGTACCCTTAACCTGCTGTGCCTAGCCCATAACGTGAACCTTCAGTTTCACGTTCCACGATGGGCGTAAGCTTGAGTTACGTGGCCAATTTGACATCCCATTGTAACTAAAACTTTCAAAATACCATTAAATCCTCCATTGAAGATAATCACTGCAAGAAAAGTTGCTATTTCAACGATCTTTGTGCCAGAATGCAGGTGTTTAGGAGCTAAAGTCCAGATCAATGAATTTAATGATTCATTGTTATTTTGTGTTTGTGCTCCTAAACATCTAATCAATAGTTCATCTCGTGATAAATCTTCATAGACTGGTTTGATGACTGTTTGAACTTCTGTAGTCAGAGGTGACTTATCGTGGTGGAAATTATTGAGTTCTCCTCTGTCTTCGCCTGCTGGACAATTTTGATTTTGAGGATTTGCATCTGTAGAACAATTGTCAAAATCCCACTATTATTTCTGCTATCGCCATCACCGACGTGTGTGAGGTGCTTCACACCATGTTTTTCTATGGATCGCGAAAACATTTGCACAATGGCATCGACCTCCATTTTCCCAGAGTTTCCTGTATGATTTACGGTACATTCAGATGCGTGTGATTCATACCTATATCGTAGGCAACTGGATCACTAGTTTTTTTGCTTTTCCATAAATTGCATCCACCACAAAAGCTGCTCATCACTGACGTGTCTACAACTTTACCGCAATATTTGGTAATTAACGACGAAACACCAAACAAAGATGAAAAGCCTCGCTTCTTCATGTACCATCACCCGAAAGTGTGAATTCGTCGTCTGGCTTGCCAGCTTCTTTATTCAATTCTCTCTCCTGAGTGATGGCAAATGACAGAACCGTTTCATAAACAGCAGATGCAGCTGTGTGATTATTCTGTAAGACTGCTGCATATGTTGAATTACCGATGCCAAGGCATATTCTCATTAAACTGCAGAAAATATTTATTCCTTCATGACCGATTCCCAATAATCGCATCACAAAAACAAAATGTCGATTAACTTCGCACGAATTTTGTATCATCGGACATGAATTAATCATTTGGATTTCTTCACATTTGCATAACATACTAATTTTAAAACCCAAGCAATTCTAAGTATACAATACACAAAACTTGTCGCAATTGGCACATCCAAGATCATGCTTGCAAAAAGTTTCTTCGCTGACGTTGATGCAAATTCTGTTTGCTGCTCTAATGAGTGACGATTTCCATGAAATGTTCGTTTTCCATGAAATGTTCGTGTAGGATTAGATCGACTTCCCTTGATGCCACTCATTTCATAAATCACTCACGACACGTACAACAAAATGTTATAGCAGAGTTCAGTTCGAACGCTTTGGGTGCTCAGTCAAGACTAAACTAACCGTTTTATTCGAAACAGGAAATGAGTTTAGAGAACATAACGGCTTCTCTATTGTGCATTTATTCCCAAGCTTGTATTAAAAGGGCACAGGTAAGAAACTTCCGAATGACTCCGAATATCAGAAAATCACTTTACCCACATATTCTACATCGTAGAAACGATTTCTTGTTTATCAAATTAAAATATCTGCTAAGAAAGTGGCTCTCTTATTAAAATATAATGGACTTTTTATAAGATCGTAGGTATGCTTTTCTGAAATTTCAATTAGTATTTAAAGAAGGGCGGCTTCTAACTAATACAACGCGGTTATGGTTAAATGTGCCTGGCTAATCGTATTATTATTGCATTGCCATTGAATGTAAAATTATCCTGTCTGTGTTTTATTCTGCAGGATTTAGCTGTCCATTTGCTTTCTAGACTATTTAATTAATAAAATATTACTAACCCAATATTATACTAAACAGGGAGCAATTTTAATTAATAACTCCAGTTCATATTTATGGTATTATTTATGGTTATACTATGTATGTAGCATTACTTCACTAATAAAATATAGTAAAAATAGTTTTTGAATCCGTGATCCGCAAAAATCCTAAAATTAATGATAGGAAAAAGACTCACAAATACTCACATTGTGTATCCGTGAAGTGAGAACGGCGGATTTTCAAATGTTGCTCTAATGCATTTTTTCTCTAAAATTTCGTTAACAAAAAATAATACCAAAAAGAGAAAAATCCACAAGCAAATATTTTCTAAAAACTCTAAAACATTTTATTTCCAATTTATCTGCAAAAGAAAAACTGGCAAAAGAAAATTTTGTTTGCAAAAAGTTTCACCATTTAACAATACACTATCAAATGGGGGTCGTTTGCAAAATCTGAAATTGGACTAAGAGTATAGAAGAAACAGTTTTTTATGTACCAGAAACAATAAAGTTCGCGAAAGAAACAATATTTTCTCATTATTTAATATAATAAATTCAATTGTTGTGTCAAATAAGTGTTGAATTGAAGTCTGGTTCTTCCCATTAATTGTAATGAAGCTGAAGCTCGATTGCATCCATTTTAATATATAATTTTCTTTTGGCTAAGAGGCCCTTTTCTTACATCAACTTTTAGTTTTATGGACTTTTAGTTTTGATTATGGAAAAATATACCATTGCATTTGAAAGAGTAACGTATCTGTAATTATAATTTTCCAAATTTCAATTATTAAATTTATAACTACACCATACACTTTCATACTTACTATAACAACAAAAACCGAAATATACTATAGTTTATTTTAGTAGTAGTTTATTTAAGTAAAGGGCGTATAGTTGTCACCGGGCGCCCGATTGTAGAACCGGTTCGATATTATATGTTAATATTCGATATCATCGAAATATATTTGAAATATAGAAAACCGTCGTGCGTGAAAGTAAGACAGCACCTTTAAGAATATTGGTCATCATGAGAATCTACATCATTACTCTTTCTTGTGGTTGTTGAAATTTGCTTGGGGCAACTCAAATCCACCCATTCTATGAATTAGTGTTGCGTTCATACTTCTTTCTAATACTTCTCAAAGGTGATTTTTGTCACTTTTCGGCGTTAAGCACAATGAGTAGCATTTTAATTGTTCATAAATGCAATTAATTAAACCTATACAATTCTTTTTTTATTTTTCGAAGAAAAGTTATTGTTTATAAAAGTTTTGAATGGTCTGAAAAGTTCTTAACCGTACGCAAAAGTCGTTGTAACATATAAGATGTTCAAAAAGTAGTCATTATTAAAAAATATTTATACCGCAGCTTTAAGTTATTTCTAATATAAATGAGAAATCAGTAATTTGAAAATTGCCTTCCAAAGTTATTTTTTTAAATACAAAAACTAATTAACGCCTGGCACGACTTATAAAAATCTCTATATTATAGTAAAATACAGTTTTGTAATTAGGCAACTTGTATGTTGCCTAATTACACAGTATGTTGTATGAACATGTACTTTAAAGTACATCTTCATACAAAATAAAGTGCAGTTGAAAATTTCAAGCGGTGACCTAATTATACAACTATGTCTAATTTCACTTGTTATTAAAAACAAGTGAAATTAGGTGCTAAATTTATGTGATACAGTGAAGAATCTGTTTATGAGAAATTCTTTTATAAAATGAGTTTTCAACAACAGATTAGAGTATTTAGAACATTTTCAATAACCTATCTTTTTTATATCTACATCTTATCCGTAATCGGCCAAAAAAGACATTACAGACAATTTGCTCAATGTTTGTTGAAAATGTAAGTAAAATATCTCTGAGACTTAAAAGTCCCACCCCACAGGTCATTTCGAGGGTCAGTTTGGATATTACGTGCGTATGTATGAGTGTATGATATGCTACTTGTCACTTTAATCTTAACTCTGCGTTGAGAGTCTATAGGAATTTTAGGAATTGAGAATTTTTGGCAGAATATTTGTGCAGAGATGTAGTCTCCTAACCATTTGTTTTAGAAGGAAAAGTAAAAGTAATTTCATATAAGATATACACTATATCAACGTCTTCATAAATTAAAACTAACAGTAATTTCGTACTTATATATACATTTTATGGTCTGTACCTGTTGTAACCTTGTACACAACAAAGCATCTTATTATACATATTATATATTTCAATTTCTTGTACTTTCTAACTGATTGTGAGTATTACACATGTGACGCATGATAGTCCTTTTTTAAATAAAAAAGAAAAGTGTCCAATTGTGCCAAACGAATTTTGCCCTTGAACTAAACATAATAAATAAACCTTTGCAAATCAAAGCTGCCGATTGATTTTTATTGTCAACTTGAAAGGGTCGTTACTTCGTAAGTCGAGTACATTTTTACTCCTCTAACCTACCGGTATAAGAACCAGATATATCAAAATCTCACCGTCAAAATTTTGGAGTGAATGCATTACTTTCTCTTTATAAGAGAGAAAGTAAAAGGTATTGCAGTAGGTCAAAAATTTTCATGGTGAGATTTTGATATATCTTAGCAAATTAGGCCATTCTAAGACTAATGCTATCATGTTTGTCTGCTCGTCTACCCGTCTGTCTGCCTGTGATGAACACTTCTGCTACTTCTATTCATTTTAAGAGAAAGTATCAAATAAAAGGTGGTAAAAATGGTTTTTTTAAAAATAGTTCTTCTCTCTTCTCGAAATATTTTCGTATTTAAAGGTGTCCCATTTCTTCTCGACGCTATGCAACTTCAACTTTTTAACTGTAATACCCTGTATGTTCTTACATTTTTGCATTCCTGATAGAATTTGCAGTCAGTAATACACGGATCGAATTTATTAACATATATTTAGCAGAAGTTGCACCGTTTAGGAGTTATTGGACTTATTTTTTAGAAGTCAGAATGTGAGCTCTTGCCCATTCATATCAGCAAAAATTTTAACACTACTTGAATTCCCTATTTAATTTATATGTCAATTTTATTAAACATTTATTTGTCCAAAGTCGTGCCCATTTAGGAGTTACTTGACTTTTTTTTGCAAAAAATCACATTTGCTTAATGTAGAACAGTTATTTCACTGTATAACAATTATTTACCTATTAAAATTTTAAGAATCTTACTTCAATACTTAAATCGATCGATTTTTAGCAAAGTTCGTCCATTGTTAAATGATACTAGTATATGACACATCTTTCATAAAATAAGAAGAAAAGTATCATCAAAATTCAAAAAAGGTAAGAGAAAGTCACGTGATGATTTACACCAGATATTTGTAAATAGGAGCGGCAAATACTATAATGTACCGATGGTGATCGAAAATGCACTATTTTCGATAAATACATTTATTGTGATGGCTATTTATTACTAATACGCAACTATTTACCATAATTCATTACCATTATTCACTACTCCAACTGACGAAAACGTCTATTAGTATCGAATATTTACTTTAAACTGCATACAAATAAGTTTTTGTACAATTTCTTCACATTTTATTGCTTAGTTTGTTAAATCGGGAATTCCTCCATTATACTAGGATTTTAAACAGCACAATGAAATTTAAATGTAAATCACACGAATTTTGATTTATGAATTTTGATCTTTGGTTTTTTAATGAAAGTAAATATTAAGTACATGTGTTTTTAATATTTGTAGTCCGATACTTCTTATTGTTAGCTTTCCGGTAATCGTCACGTCGGCGAAGAAACTCTCCGTTGACGTTTCGCCGTTCACTAGAGATGGCATCTTCAAAACTAACTGTTGCGGGCCGCGGCAATACCGGGTGTGAGAAAAGTCTGGAAACGGTCAAATATCTCGCAAACGAGATGTTTTGAGAAAAATGTTTCGAACCAAAGTTGTAAGTTGTGTGAATTTTAAAAGCTCTATTCAATGATCGTATCCGTTTGTCTTTGAGTGGAGGGGTGAAGGCGAGGTCAAGGCCAACGTGATTTTTTTAAATGGAACACACTTTTTTATTACACAGTGTTAAAGATGAGAGCGAGGCGTTTGCAAAACACTACTTGATGACCTGTTTTTGTTGAAAACTGTCTGAGTTATGAGCTTTAGAATTTACGATGCCGCCAGCACTAGGATTATACAGGATGCACCGCGTGGGTACCGACCGCGCGTTGCATGGTCGGACCCCAGGGTTCGTCACTTCCATAGTATTTAACGACTCCAAACCCTCTCTGTCTGTGTGTGCGTGCGTGTACGTGTAGACGGGTTTTTACTGAATTAAGTGTTCAAAATGTATTCCGTCAGCTTATTAGATTTTAAATGAATTTAATTTTATTAGATGCTAGATACAACAGTAACAAATAAGTAACAAATTACTTGTTCGTATCAAGTCAGTTCGTATCAATGTCAAGTCAAAGTAATCTCTTTTGCAAAGTAAGAAATTACCTTTGGTGGTCGCCAAAATGGCATTGACTGAAAGGGAAAGAATTACAATATTGATGATGCGAGGATATGGTGACCGCGTGAGGTCCGTCGAACAAGTAGCGACTTTGTTTAACAACACTTATGCAGATCGTGAACCAATTTCAAAGTCTACAGTTCAAAGAACTGTCAGACGAATAAACGGGATCTGGAAAGGACCGCCCGCGGAGTGGTAGACCAAAATCAGCGACACATTTTAGAAAAAAAGTTTAGATGTGATGCAATCATTTGTAGAT